>KN168787.1:436-11109 GCA_000757755.1 Steinernema glaseri
CATCTAGGTAGCACCAAATTTCAGTTACCCACATCCAAAGCTTTTCCAAGCAGCAAGGGATGTACATTTGCCTAAATTCCTGCCATTTGACCTTAATGTGTTTTAGTCGATTATATAACTTATGTTTCAGTGTTTTCAATGCAGCCTCTGTAGCTATCCTCTTCACAATCTTCCCTATCAGGTTTCACGAAACCAACCAATCTGCGAAAAGTGCTATTCTGAGGTGAGATCTATATTAGGTGAGACGGGGATAAGTGCCACAATGTTCCAGAAACACAGCAACAATTGCTTCATGTGCGGCCAAGTGCAGAAATCTCATTGCGTGAGGGTTTTCAACAAAGTGTGGTGCGCTGAGTGCTACATGTGTACACTCTGCAACAAGAAGCTCACTACAAAGTTCGTTCCCATCAGTTAGGACGTAATTGGAAGTAATTGTTTTTGCAGGAGCAAAATTGCCAACTTCGACTCCAAGCCAATCTGCAAGAAGTGTTGTGAGAAAATGCCAAAGGAGTTGAAAAAGAGGCTACTTTCGTGGAGTATGCCATCTAAGGATTAAATTGCGTTGAGTTTTTATATATAATCATAATTTGTGATTTTTTTTATGGTATCACACGGAAGTTCTTTTAGAATGTGTAGAATTTAATTTAAAAGTACAATATATGAAACACCGTTGAGGCAGTTCGTCAAGGCAGTTGAAATATGCAGATCCCCGTAAATCGATAGGATATTTTTTTGGAACAGTCGGTTTTTATGTAACAGGAGACACGCATATGTATACCCCGTAAACAGATGTTCAGTTATTAATAGAGGTAGCAGTTTCAATTTCAGGGGTCGTCATCTTTCGTAACTTGGTAACCTTTTGCTGCGCTAATTTTTCATATTTTGAGCTTCTTGCGTAACTTCCAGCTGTTTCTATTCCATGAGATCGATATGCTTGATGGGGGCTATAAAAAAGATATAAATAGATATTTACTCTGTTCTAATTGCGCCTTCAGCTAACAATGTAATAAATATCGACCAGCAAAGTAACAAATAATAAATTTAAAGCACTAGGCAAATGAAAGGAATGTTGGAGCAATTCTTGTAAGGTCACACGGTGCAGGTTTGCGGGTTTCACGTAATGGCTGGATAGCCGATTTCGAACGCCGCTGAAATAAATAAATGTGCATACGGAGCATAGAACTTCTTGAGTATACCTGTATTTGTTCGGTAAGAGTTCAGGTCATTCTTTCCTATCATATCTGAAGATATTGGAACATTGGTGCGCAGAGTAGCGTCGTTCGTTTGTTGTAGAGGGTACCAACGGGCAATTCCGTTCAAAACATTTGAATCTGAGGAACATTTGCTCTTTTAAGAGATTACTCAAATGTAAGCTTACCTGCTAAGCTTATCACCACCTGTCCAAGCATGTTATTGTCACTGAAACGGTCGTAGTCCCAGACCGTAATCTCGATGTAGCGATGACTGAGATCGGCGTAGTTTACGGCGTACTCAACGCTCTGCTCCCATACGGGATTGATGCTGCTTTGGACGTACTTTGTGCGCCGCTTGTTGGAGACCCTGAAGCAATGACGTGAGTTGGCCTGCTCAACAAACGGGGGCTACGTACTTTCTGCCCGGAAGCAAGTAGATCTTAACAAACGGATTCGGATAGATCATCGATCCGTCGTAATCTCGACACTTGAGATTTCGCGCCTGGTGGGTGCTTACAATGAGACGCGAGCTATTGTAATCATATGACATGGAAACGCACAACTGGCCGAGATTCTAAACAACCGTCTGAAGTTTTTATTAAATATCTTCGTAATTTACTGCGCTTTTCAACGAATGCCCGCTTCTCTTTGCGTATTTCGAGTCGTAATGCGGCGATGTCTGACTTTCTATGAATCGATGTGCAGGCACTGGAGGAGCTTCGTGGCTCTGATCTAAATGGGGTGCTCGTCTAGGGTTCGTAAGGGATATGCTTTACATTCATGGCGAAGAGGTCGGCGCGACCTATCCGGAACGTTGATGTTGTCGTAGAGGTTCCTTCGGGATGGTGGAATCGAGCGGACAGGAACGTATCGGTCGTGAGTGCCACTGGAATGTCATGCTGAGGGTAAATCATAAAAAGGGTATAAGGGGAGAATAGAAATAGTTAAATATGCACGATTATTTGATTTTGCTTTGTCATTGCGATATATACCGGGCAAAGTATAACCGCCCTATTCAGGCTTGCAAGATTTGGCTTCTCTAAATTATAACATGCACTGAACCACTGTCTTTAAAAAGCCTTTTTTGAATAATTAGAAATTCTATAAGGCTTATACACACTTACTTATTTCCTAAGCTAATGTACCTAATCAAAAGAAGGGCTTAAGTCACTTGCTCTAAAAACTCACTTTTGAATGATGACTTCGATCTCCCCCTTACTAGAGGCGATGATCCTCTCGACTTCCTCAAACGTTTTCCCACGAAGCAGAACGCCGTTCCACTCCAGCACCTGATCGCCTTCCTTGATTTCGCCGAGCGTCTCGTGCAGTTTGGTCTTCGAGATTGATGTGACAAACGCACCCAGCTCGCCGTTTGGCAGCCGTTTGCCCCCGGTCACTCGGATGCCCAAGTCGTTGTACACGTTCGCATCCTTATACTTGCGGGTGAGCAAAATGCGCTTTATGTTCGACGGCGTCTTGGGCACGTAGTTCATGTTGTCATGCATATATTCGATGTCGTCCGGATATGCAATATCCCATGCAGACTTGGTGTGAACATTGTTCTGCAAATAACCGCCATCTTATGGGTTTCTAAACGGGAAACGATACATTTGATGATCGAAGCCGCGACGTCGAAGTCCTCTGGCGACTTCTGTCCAGACTGGTGGTGTGCGAACGAGGCTGTTGTTGATAGATGCTCCTTCCCCGACGGTGTTCATCTGTGAAATTGGGGATGATCGTTACTTAAATTGTCACTCAGGACAAAAGAAAGACCTGTTTGTGTCATTTCAAAAGGTAGTTGATGAATAGGGGATGTTGTCATGTTGACCACAGAGAGCAAAGGTGAATTGAAGCGATGATAATGAGAGAACAAAGGCAGAGAGGACGCGGGAACAACAAGAGATTAGGCACGGTAAAATGCAAAACTTTGTTTTGCCGCACGATGTGATTAGCGGCAGGAGAGCGGTGGGTTTTGTTTATTTCCGTGATTGATTATTTGACGTCAACTATAAGAGAACAAATCGCTGGTGCAGTTCGCGAAATTGGCCAGTCTTCATTTAGCGCCAAACGGCTCCCAGCTGGGACCTCTTCGCTGCGGAGGGAAAAGCGATGCGGTGTGCGGGTCCATCGATTTGCATACTTGCTTGCGCACACTCAAGGGAAAGAGATGAGAAAGCGGCGGTCGCTTGCTTTCGCCATTGTTTTTCACCCGCCAAACATGTCCCTGGCTCCGGGCAACGGAAAAGAGCCGCTTGAGTGGTGCATAAAATAAAGCACACTTGTTTGCATGCAAAGCTCTACGTTTATTGGGACGACTTGGAGCACTACGTTCTTTACCTATGCGGCGGCTGCGCTCCTCGGACGTGGATGTTGCCTATATTGTGAGCTAAGAGTGGGCTTATTTTTAAATCGTGTTTTATTATTGCACAATATAGAATCTTTGATATCGATTATTCACCAAACCAAAGAGGAAGAAGGAGAGAAGGCGGAGAGGAGCGAAGATGTGAACAACGAGTAAAACAGCAGCAGATGAGAGAGATCAAAAGGGAGATGGACGGGGAGAGCTGTGGTCAACTTGTAAACATTCAAAACATGTAATTTTGTTTGTAATTATTGTAAGTGCCGATACCTGTAGATGGCGGAGTTGCCCTTGTGGCCGGCTGTTGATGCTGGTGCTTCTGCTGGCGGCCGAAGGTGGAGTACACCCTGTTTAGAGCATCGGCGCGGGATGCGAGAGAATCGTATGGATGGTACAGGGGCTCGTTTCCGTTTTGTTGCAGCTGTGGAGGCTGCTGATACGGGGGCTGCTGGTAGGGAGGCTGTTGGTATGGAGGCTGCTGCTGTAGAGGCTGCTGGTAGGGAGGCTGCTGGTATGGAGGTTGTTGATAGCCGCCGTAACCGTAAACGTTGTCGCTCAGAGGACCTTGGAGTATATTACGGTTGATTGCATCCATCTGTCGGTTCCCACTCTGCATACGGTTGTGATAGATGTTTCCGTAATCAGAAACGTATTCCGTAGGTCTTGAGCCATAATTTGCTTCACGTCTACTGTAGACTTGGCTGGGCATAACCGGTTGTTGTTGGTAAGGTTGCTGATAGGTTTGCGCATAAAGTGGTTGTTGATAAGACACGTCTTCTGTTGCGGCAAAAGGATAGGACTGAGGGATGGCCATAGGTTGGCGGTAGTCCATGACTTGAGGTGGGATCATTACTTGCGGAACAGGAGGTCTTGGGGTCATCAAGTCGGCAGATAGCTGGGCTGATGCTTGTTCGGTCATGAACTGCTTGTTGAGATAGTTGGCGTATTGTGAGATCATGTCTCCATTGACGACGGTCTCCGGAATATTACTCCGAGATTGTGCTCCGGCCAGGAAGTTCGTAGTGTCAGCGGAATATCGATTGAAACCGTAGTCAAGCGGTTGTGCGCATAACAGTGAACTTTGATCGTATCTTGTTGCCTGGTCGAGATAGCCGCTGGAACGATGTCTGAATGGTTGCTGCTGAGGGTAATTAGGTATTCCACTGCTGAGATCGTCTAGCATGCTTAAGTCGGCTAACGAGCGAGACAGACCGCTTTGCGTCTGTTGTTGCTGCGAATACGGAGCACGTGAAGAACGGTTCCACGTCGCTTGCCAGCTCGGCTGACCCAGGTAGCGTTCGTAGTTGCGAGGGAGTGAGCCATACACGTTTCTGGGAGTTGCTGCGACTGCGAAGTCTTGAGATCGTGGCGACGGGTTGACAGGAAAGTCGATATGTGGCAGTGAACCGTAATGAGGCACAGTTGATGAGTAGTCGGAGGAGGAAGGAATGTTCGTAGTATAGCTTTGGTGAAGAGGCACGTTCGGGAGGTCGATCATAGACGATATCTGCTGTTTTCTCTGAGCCAACTCGTTCAGCATCCGCTGCCGTTTGACTTCGCTGGATTCAGCGTCGTCTTCGGAGAACTGGAAGTGGCTCCTCGCTGAGGGTCGACCACACTCCTTCAGCTGACGGTCGTATTCGGCAAAGTATCGAGCAGTGGACTCCAGCAGGTCTGGCCCGTTTGTCTTGGTCGCCTTGTCCTTTTTGCACACACCGCCGGAAAACCTTTGCCGAGGCTTGGAACCTTGTCGACGTGGGTCGTGCGCCGAGAGACCGTCGGTCTGTGTCTGAGTGTCTCGGTAGATCTGCTTTTGACGATCTTCTTCCATCTCCATTTGCAGCTTCAGCGATGTTGATGGAAGCAGGTGAACAGGGGTCGTATAGAAAGACCACCTGTTGGAGTCGGCAGATGTAGGGACCTCAGACTGGCAGCCAATGGATCGTTTGGTATCTGGTGGCTCTTCGTATCGGGTCTTCTTTGTCTCTGCCGTTCTAGCAGGGAAATCGCTTTCGGTGTTCGTAGCCGTGGAGTGGGTCGGGACGATTTGTACACCACTAATTAGCTCGACGGGCAGCAGACACTGGATGACTTTTGGCGTTTCGTCGATCTCGGTGTTCTTCGGCAGAAGTCCCGTGACCAGCATCCGATGAACCATGTATTGTCGGTGATTCGCCTCGATCTCGCATGCCTCCAGCGTCTCCTTCCGTCTTTCGAGTGCTTCTTTTAGCTCTTTCTTTAGCAACACTCTAGCAAGTGTGCTCGGAATCCTTGGCGATTGAGCCAATTTGTGAACTCCGGAAACAAGAGTGCCTTTTGGTGGCTGTTTCTTTGATTGAATGCAATAAGTGGCGCCAGGCAGGATGGCTGGATCGATCGTTGAGCCGATTCTCGCGGTTGTGGCAGTTGACGTTGAAGTGGAAGTTCGATGAATGTCGTGCAGTGACGAAGAGGACGACGAGGAAACGTGTGAGTATGCGGGAGAACTTGGCAGTATGAGCGGTTTTGAAAGACCTTTCGAAGTGTAAGTGTACTTGCTCTCGGAGCTTGAAGGCATAGAATACGTTGTCGACGTGGCCGGTGTATGCGTAAGCGCGCATGAGCTGTAGTACACCGGCGCGGAGCTCGACGTGGGATATTGTTGGTGATGTCCCTGAGGCGGAATTGACGGCAGTTTACGACGACCCATTTCACTACTCGAACTTGAGTGGCCTTCATCCTAAAAAACGATGTCGAATTGTACTCTCTGTATCGTTACTCGAGCGGGTTGATTAAGGGAGGAACGAGATGGTTGTGGGGATCCGGGTTAATTAGGTTAGAATTACCGTTTAAATTGGCTGAATTAGATCTGAGCAGAAACGTTGTGCGACCCGTGGTGGCGGAAACGGCGCGCGACTTTGGAACCGAAATTCGAGTTGGAATAGAAAGACGCAGTGGCGAATATAACTTTCAACGTATGCTAGGGCAACGTGGCAACGTGTTCAAGGATCGGCGGCAACAACATGACTAGGCGATGTGCAAAGAGAATGCGCCTAAGCCGTGATGGACGAGAAAAGCAAGAATGAATATGCCGACTTTTTAGATCTCAGAGAGCGTGTGCCTGCAGGCTCCTCCTCCTCTTTTCCCTTCAATGGACGACGCTTAGCTCGCTTTGCGGCCGCGCGAAGTATGTTGTGTCGCGCAAAGGGGGATGACCACAAGGTAGTTTTTATCCCGTTTTTCATTTATCTTCTGTTTTCTTTTGCCCACGACGACGTCGCATTAACACCATTTCCTGTTTGTCTCTTCCAGAAGTGCTGTATCGATAATTTGCATATGGAATGAGAGTGGGAGAAGACGAATCGGCGTCTCGGGTGCCGCCCCGTCCACTCCCTTCACTGCGTGCAAGTGTTTCGCCGGGAAGCCGCCGAACGCAAGGAATTATAGGGGCGACTTAAATCAATGACAGAATGAGTGCTGTTCTTTCCGCTCACACTCTGTCTACCCAATTATCTCGGAGCTCTTTAGGTACTTGCAGTTCGTCCAACTGAAGTACCTCAGCCGCAAATGTGTCTATTGCTTGTCCTGCGCAGGGTTCAAAACACAACACACTTGGGCCGCTTTGTCTCTATTCTAGGATGAGGAAGAATACTGACCTCTTTGGCACGTACTGGAGGACTACTGCGCGAGGAAACATCTTCACTCAGGATCATTGCCGGTGAACGTTTCAGTCTGGAAACACTGTTGCTCATTACGTAGCCATCAAATTTATACGCACCTCGATGTGCTATGCTCATCGTCCGTTTCGTCTGCTACTTGACCGGAAAGCAGCGATGTGAGTTTTGCAATTCGATCCGAAGCCGACGATCGGCTGAGGTAACTCGACGACGAAGGCACATTTTCATATCCAGATTCTTGGTCACCAGTTACGCCTGGAAGTAATTATACACAGATGCCAGACTACTGTGCCAGTATTTAGGTTATGTTTAATTATGTGGGTACTGCTCAAATGAATTTGTCCTCCAACAGCTCGTTGTGACATCGCAATCTCATATGTCCGTGGAGATGACACCCGTTATTGGACCACTGTTATGTTTACCTTCTCTGGGTGAGTGGAGCATTGGCAATGGATCCGCCGGTTGTTTAATATCAGTAGTAAAGTGCAGCGGCTTTCCATTTGAGAGCGAGTAGATGAATTCGAGAGATTTCTCGTCGCACGGGAATTGCTGAATGCCGCCTTCCGTATCGGTGATTCCGGTCTGCAGCAGGTCATTAGGCAAATTGTCCTGTTTACACCCTTTGCGCTTACCAGCACGTCGGGAGGTGGTGGTGCAGAGCGAACTGGTGTGAGCGGTGTAACGAGAGGTACCTCCGATGCACTAGTTGGCTTCACCGAGGGTACATGTCGATGCGATTCGTAGTAGTCGTGGCTGTTGACCGTGGTAGTGATGTTGCGACCGTTTGTTCCTAAGAAGCATTGTTCACTACGGTAAGGGTGGTGGAGGATGCATCTGACAGAGTTCATGGAAGAAGTAACGCACACTCCTGAACGAGCCACCGCACCCACGCGCACGTAATCGCAAATGGCATAATTTGGGGATTATCTTGCCACGCAAAGTGCATTTGAAAGGAGTGGAAGCGAGCGCAGACAGCAATAAGCATGCGCGCGCATTGATCGCAGATTTAATTCTGCGGCAGCGAATATAGCGCGGGTTCAACACTCATTTGCGTTGGGTTGCGCTATCCGTTACTTTTTGCACGGGTCTAACAGTACCTGGCAGCATGGTAGTACTCGCTGGTAAGGTTGGAGTTGTTTTTGCTGAAGCTGCAAGAACAGAGCTCAACGACGGTAGTGACGAGATTTCCGCCAGAGATAAGGGTGACGCATGGAACGGACGCCTGTTGAGTTCCTTTTCTATATGAAAAATACGTAATGACTGCGTCAAATAAAAATAGATCCCAACCGTGGTATTTTCCCTCCGTATTTACGAAACCCTCATTGTTCTCTTCCGTCTCGGGAATTGTGTATACAGGCCCTGCACGGTGACTCTGTTGGGTCATGTAATACTTGGCAGCCTGGTTGTAATCCATTTCGTCGTCCTCACAAACCACGATCTGCAAAAGAGGTTTGTTTTGATCAGTGGGAGAACCGGGTCGAACCATGTCCTCGGCAATGTCGTCCTCGTCGTCCAGCTCCGTTAGGAATGGATTTCGCCTCTGGTAATTGATTGTCGCAGAGGTAGAAGGAGTGGGCTGGCCTGTGACGGTTGTTGTTGTAATTGCCTGAATCGGTAATCAGATTCAGTAGTGAAAAAATGATTTACCTGAACCAGCGCTGCTTGCGGCTCACTCACCACAGCGGCAGCTGTTGTTGTTGTCGGCTTCTGTCTATGGATTTCACGTGCCCACTGAACGTCAAACTCATGATCAGCAGCTTCGCCGAAGGACTGTATCTGTTGGAGAACATCCTTTCCTAGCGCTTCCTGCTCTTGTCTCTCCCGTTCGACCTCCTCAAGAGTCATCACTGGAGCGGAAGGAGCCTCAATAACCTAAGATGGGGTTTGTTTTGAACGTTTAAAGGACGCGGATACCTGATCGGGATAATCTTCTTCATCGGAACTTGGACTGGTTTCGGCGTCTGAATCATCATCGACATTCTTCTCACGGTCTTCGTGCATTGTTATCGTTATGGATGGAGGCTCTCTGAATTGAACGTATATAAAAAGCGCATTTGATAGTATTGTGGTACCTAGATTTTTGGGACGCAGTGACCGACGACATGACGTCCCCTGCTTTCCGCGTATCGAACGTGACGTTCTGGACACTTGTGAAACTAGGAGACAAAGGATCGTCCATTTCAATTTCGTAGGCCATATCGTTGGCCTTTTGGAACATGTCAATGAGGTGCTGACGTTCTTCTGGCGTGAAGTCTTCGAAATTGACTCCGATTACTTAAATTACATAATTTTTAAATGGAATTTGCTTGACAAACACACCTTTACTCAGCTCCGACTCCGACGTTACAGGGTGCGCGGTAGAAACTTTAGGAACAGCTGCAAATATACAACGGTTTTCTTAAACGAGGCTGAAATATTAAGAACCTGTGAATGACGACGACGAGCAAGTGGATATGTGGGACATGTCTTCGGTGATCTCATCAGTTCTTGGCTCGATGCTTACTTCTTGCTCGAAGTCATCGCTTTCGTGCGACTTCAACATTCGCTCGTTCTCACTCATGTCGCTATCGTCAGTGAAAACCGTTGTCCACATGCGAGGTTTCTTTGCGGACCAGTCTTCGCTGACCTAAAATAATATAAAGAGTCAAAAATTCTGTTCGAAACAACAGTACCTGGAAGGGAATGCCCTTCTCCATAAAATCTTCATCGGTCAACTCTACAGCGTCCACATGTATGGTATCATTCGCGCTGTCGGAAATCGTTATATTTTCATCGGAGAAACGTTGGTCGTCGTAATAAATTGGTTCAGATTGCTGGACCTGAGGTGGCAAGGGTGCTAATTCTTCGATGGCTTGAGCTACAGTAATGTCCTTTTCGAATTTGTCTAGGTCTTGATCGCAAGATAAGCTGGCAATGGTGGTATAGCCACTGTCCCTTTGAGGAGAACCGGTGTCAACTGATGAAGCGTGTGAAATGTGAGGGTAGTATTCTGGTTCTTTTTGTTGTTCAATTTCCGGCTCAAATTCTTCTGGGTGGGCAACAGGCTCAGGCAGAGCAATAGGTTCTGGCTCTTCCGCTTGTGGAGACTCACGTGGCTCCATAGAGAGTCGCCTGGTCATGTGACCATCCTTGTCACCGAGTACTTCGTGGATTAGAACTTGAAGAAAATAGTTAAATTGGTTTATAAGATAGTATATATTTACCTGGAGTTTTCTGTCTGGGCGGGGGTGCACTCTCTTCAGCCTGTGCCATTCTCATGACAGCCAAAATCTGTTCTCTTTCAGCCGCCGACAACCCACTCATATTCAGATCGTCCTCGGACGGCGTTTTCACTTCAGTCGATGGTGATTTTGGAATTTGAGGTGTTTCTAATTTCTTTTCAGCCTCGTAGCTGTAAGATCATATGTTTGCGTGGCAATTATGGACGCAAATACCTGTACAGAGGCTCGGCCGGTCTCGATGTGG
>KN168795.1:0-16430 GCA_000757755.1 Steinernema glaseri
TCTTTCGACGTTATGCTTTCGACGTCGTGTCGTGGCGCCGTTAAAAACTGAGTTGATTTGATATCAGTCGAGGCGTTAATGACGCCAGTCGATATTTGACTCGACGAGACATTAGATATGAAAAAGTGGACTCATTTATTTTATGCTAATGATGATTAGCGGAGAGTTGCCAACAACATTACCATATACAAGGAATCCTCTCACCTTTACCAATAGGAAGGGGCTCGCGCACATTCCTTAATGCTCATTAATGATCTCCGCAATTACGAATGCTGACGACACAATCGCATTGTTAGTACGACCGACGTCATGCAAACAAAAGATGTTTTTGAAACACGGAACCTGACGAAATGATAGGATTCACACGAATCTTTTTATCCACATGCAGAGACAGTAGACCGGGAACTCGATTGAGTACAAACTCCTTTTCTGGAAAGCCTCTTAAAACGGCTAAAAAGTTGACGTTTTTTGCATACGGACACCGCCAAAAACTCCACTTACGCGTCCGCCTAATTGGCAGGCTCTTAATGGACGGCTGTTTGCGACTTGGCTATAATTATATTTTGCTATAATTAAGCGGGATAAGTGAGGCTTCACGCTCTCTTTTAACGGATTATGGCACACACGGAGAGAAGCGAGGTTTGGCTCGCTTGACAATTTTCGTTCTGCGAACATAAGTGAGCTTTTTCTCGCTTGTAACCACGGAGTGACGAGCCGCCTGGAGAGCGCAAAAAACGTCCTAAACGATCTGATTTCAGGGAAGAGCCGGCGAGTGGGAACGGCGACGGCGGAGGCATTCCCTACTCGGTGCTCCACCACGATGATCAGACCAGGTCGCAACGCAGATTATACAGCCGCAGCTGAATATGTTTATCACGTCTTCGCGAACTTCGCCCCACCACGACACGTCGTCCCCTCATCCCCTCTTCGCGCTCGCGCTCACCTTCCCTTCGTCCCATTCCACCTCGACTTCTGCAGATGCACTCGTCATCTCCTCACTCCCACTTCCTACCCTCCTTCCTATCCAGCCCGATGCCTCAGAGGGCCACCGGGCCGCAACAACCTTTCCCCAATCCACTCCATGTATATCGTCAAAGTTAATCTCCCAGCTGTGCAGTATGACAATTAACGAGCCCCCTTTATCTCGACCCTGTCGGCTCTTCGTCGACTGGACGAATGTACCGACCGCCTAAAACGCTCTGGCTGATCTCAATTTCGTGTCCTTTCTCTGCCTGAATATTCAAATCTATTGTTGTTTGTTTGTTACGTCCTCAACAATGACGATGATGGAAAATCTCAATTTTTTACCATTGTCTGTGTGTGAGCGGAGCCGAATCGGGGCGACGCAGACGCTGCTGCGCCTAAGTGAAGTCGGAAGCGGTCATTTAGGAGGAGCAGTCCTTCCGTTTTTCCATCATCCTCCAGCCATTCAGGATGAGTGTGCGCGTAAAACGCCAAACCGCGCTTTTAAACGCGGTTTGTTGCGCTTTTCGCTCATCATTAGAGAGGGGAAAGGGTCTCCCGGTGGTAATTTCGCTGAATCCACCCGGCAAATGTAGGGGCCCGGAGTTAGTAAACCGTTCGGTTCGACGCTAGGGTTCATTTGGACCACGTTGCAAGGGTCCTACTACTGCGGTAAGCGGTCCAAACGCGATGCAACACAAAGTGCCCCCTCTGGCTTGTCGCTCATTTCAACAAATGCATAATTAATCGCGGTGCGCTCATTTTAAAATGTCAAACTAATGACGCATCATGGCCCGTTTCCGCCTCAAAACCAGATCACCGCTGACTGTGCCTCAGTGGCTTCCGCTCCTTCGAGCGTCTCCTCCTTCAACGCCGCACAATAGAACGTGTCCCAAGGCTGTGCTTGTTGCTCGCTCAAACACTTAATATCGTGGGAAAAATTTCGCCTGTAGCAATGTTTTGTCTGGAGCACGATGCGTCCTGATAAACACGCGGGTTTAATAAGCCGCCCGGCACTTTCTGGACGTTTTCCTCGCAACCACGGGGCTATTTGCGAGATCTCGTCTCCGTTTCCCGCTTAGGGCTTCTTTGCTCTGTGGCGCGCGCCCTGGTGTGAACAAACTTGGCCTTAATGAAGAAGTGATGATGAATCTGCGCTTCCAGCATCGTCTCCGCTCCGCGCTGTCCACTCCGGGACAAGAACGGCGCGGAACGGCGGCGTCGTTTTCGTCTCCATTTGTCGTCGTCGGCGTTTCTTTAGAAAATAAGCAAAAACCATTGTTTACGCGCGTAGACAACAAGTCGCGTCTTGTTCCATCGGTTGTCTCGACTAATTGCCGACGACCAGCCAGCGAGCGGGCGAGATCATCCGTGCGTAACTGTCCGTTCACAGGAGGCCGTGCGGTGCACCGGAGCCCGTATGAACCACCCCATGATCCCTCCCTCGACGGCCGCGTCCTATTCCATGCTCACCGACATGGAAATGCCGATGCGCAGCTACGACAACAACAACACCGTAGATATGTCCAGTAACTCGATCATCATCGCCATCGTCATTGCTGTGGGTGGCCTCATTATGCTCATCACCACCTGTAAGCTGCCTTTTCCCGCTACCGTATACCGCTTGAAGTAATATCTGTTTTTCAACATCTCCATCGGTTTTGTGGTCCAATTTTGTGGGACAAGGATCGCTCTCTTTTTTCTTATTTTTAGGTCAAGCCTGAAAACATTATTTGTCCTTCCTCACAAAAAGAAAGGAAAAGGAACAATAAAGCCAATCCATGTTTATTTTTAAAGAAAGCCAAAGCATCAATGCCCTTTTCAGTGATTGGAGCCGTTTGCTGTTGTCGCCTATTCTGTCGAACAGGCCCCGTCGAAGCTGATGGGGTTACGATAGAGCGGCCGGTCACCCCTCGGCCCGAAAGTTTCCGGAGGAACTCGGCCCAGGCGCAATATCGCCTGCTCATACAGAGCAAGTACGAACAGGAATTTGGCTGTGGTCCTGGCACGGTCAGCCTCAAGGACAATCTACTCTGTCCGGGACACGTCGTGTAGTAGAAAACAAAGGTAAGCCCGCGTAGATGACCGAACTAAGCATTCGTTTCAGGACATTTTTGTTCGAAGGGGATGGAAACGGTCTCCACAGATTCAGGTCAAAGCGATACGGGACGCACTTATCACATCAGCAAATTATGATCTTTTGCAAAACTTGCTCTGAAAGGTGTATTTTCACGGTTATTGAACTCTATGTACAAATGGATTGAATAAAAATAGTTACAGGATCCCGAAGGGGCTTCCGACTGAAGTAGATCACAGGTGCGCTTCTAAAGCGAGGGAAACCTTTTGAGTCTGTTTTCTGATATTTAAAGAAGTGGAATTCCAGAAGTTCATATCAAGACGTGTGTGTGCAAGGGGGAAAACAGGATAATACGGAGTATATGTACATAGATAGCTTGGAAACGTTGCAGGGAGCAAGTTTAATCGGCCTGTCGCTGAGTCACCGTCTGAGTCTGGCTGCCAGAGCAATTCTGTTCTTTTTCTTTTAGCTGACGATGCACTTGCAGCAGACAAGCAGAATGCAGATGCACACTGCGGGGGAAATGCCTATTAGGTGCACTTGGGTCTAATTAAGACATTCGCTAAGACATTCTTCTGTTTAATTTTTAACGCTTGGATTAAAATGCCTAAACAATATATGCCTAAACCGCCCTTCAATTGCAACTAAAAGGCGTCTTCGTGATTGATTTTCTCCTTTGTCATTTGAATGACACTCTGTACAGTTTCGTAGTCGTTGAGTTGGTTTCTACACCGTAAGCCTCGCTACCGTAACTAATCAACTTCTGCACGAACCATGTCCGAATTATTCTCAGCAAATTTCAATATTGCGTGACGTGCAGAGCACCGTTCTACGTATGATTTTTGGACCTTCTTGGAGCACCAAAACAAGGTTGTTTTCATCGGCACTTTGTATGTGGGAGACCGGACGCGGCAAAGAAATCCTACTTCCGGTTCTTCCGTCATTCGGAGAAGTTAACGTTTCTCGTAATTATGCCTTTCAACGGATTTGCTTTCATCTGCTTCTCGGGATCATTGGGATTCCGCTGGCCTAAACAATCCCGGAACTGAGACATTGGGAAATTTGTATGATTAAAAGTGTCATTTGCCCTTCGTAAATAGGTCATTCGGATCGGCTTATCTTCATATCTTCAACGATTACATAGCATCATCTGTTGACAATCCAACAGCTTTGACGATAGGAATGGCGCATGCGATAGGGAAGAGCGTTTCAAGTGCACGGCAAATAGGCTTCACGTGAAGACGTCCCAAACATTTTAGTGTTAAAAATTTAATTAAGAGCTCATTTTGTGAGTTTTCGAAGGACAAAATAGGTGCAGAGAAGTCTCATAATCAGTCGAAAGAACGACAAAGAAACCCCTGAACATATCCCTTTCATAATGGGAGATATTTTCACATTTAATTCCAAAGATCCTTGCCTTCGATCCAAAGAACGCTTTGTGTACGGAAACCACAATGGAGTGACCACGGAAACCGCAAGAACTGAGTGTTTGCACGTCCCACTCCGGAACTTATTTTAACTACAGGGAAGTGTCCAACATCACGTCACTTGGACTAATCCTCCTTCAAGTTTTGCCCCCTCCAAGTTCATAAACGTGTTAATGCGTCGAACTCTGTCAATAAAATTTACGCACGTGCGTGGATATACGGCGGTTCCGCGCGATAAAACATTAATACCGGTGTTTTTCGCTGCCCTAAAAAACAACCGCCTGGAATATGATGGAATGCGGATGCATAAACAGAGAACTGGTTAAAAACATCGGTATCAATAATGAATCCCAGAACGTGGGTATGTCCACGCACTTCAGCAAAATACAATTGCGAGATCTCCCAAGAAAATCTATTACGTGGCGTGGGAACGAATTGACCAGCCCTCACGGTAACGGTGGGATATTTGTTTTTGTGGGCAAAGCTCGATTTCCGTTTTTCATATTCTCATATTTCGGCCTTGCATTAAGCCTTATTTTTTCTCGTTTTCCTGATGCAATCCTTACGAGAGTAATAAGCGGATGATGCAGCAAGAATTTTTTTGCTAAAAAAAGATAATCTTGAGCGAAACTGATCCAGCAACTCTTAACGAAATGTTTTTGATATTTATTTTCCATCTATCTTCAGTAGGATAATCGTAAATGTCAAAAAAGGAACTGATAAAATTGAGCTCAAATTTTGAGCAAGGATCACTTGAACCAGAAACCGTAAAAGAAGCAGAACATAATAATGGGCCTGCCAGCGGGCATAACAGCTTCAGTCGTTGTTTTATGGCTTTTGGACGCAGCGACAAGAAGTTCCGAATGTAAGGGAGCAGCTGAGTAGTACCAAAGACCAAAGAATAACGAAACTTATAAACTGATAAAACGAGGAAACCGATTTGTGTTTCCGATGAAACTTGCGAAGGATAGCTTGAAGCCACACAGAACTGGTATCATATCCGTTAACTTTCTTTTGAGGGTAGATTTGTTGGAAAGATTTGGATCTTCCTGGCGTTGACTAACTATCGTCTTACCGCCGCAGTCTCTCTGCTTTTTATTCTATACGAGAAAAAGTCAATGGAAATGGAAATTTTTTGCGACTTCTGTGTGCGATGCGACATCGAGGAATGCAGAAGATCGGCGTTCCAAGCTTCTACCAATAGATCGCAACTTCTACCAGGAAGCCATCGGATTCTTCACACTGCGAATAACTTTAAAAGACATTCTCTACCCTTAAACTTATAACAATTGACTTTTTTCCTTTGTAACATCCTAAGTGACAAATATGATGTTGCGAAATGCCTCAATGGTTTATCGTTTGCTGCCAAACACATCCCGCCGGCCAATGGCGGCAGTGCTCTAAGGGCACGGTCACGTGCTGTGAATGGTCACAAAGGACACTGCTCTCACGACTGTCCCGCAGTACGCCGATTTGCTGCATTCCCCGCCGCCGCATCGCACCCAAAAGCCACAAAACAACAACCGCTGCTGTTTCGTTCATTCTCAGTCCCGTTCTATTGCCGTGTCCTTGCTGCGTGCGATGGTACTGCATTAAGATGAAATGCGAATTGATAGTTTGATAGATTTTGAAAAGTAGCTTCAAGCTCCTGTTGTATTCAACTTATTAACGGCACAGTTACATTGAAACAAGTTGCATAAGCAAAGTGCTAAGAGGCTGAACCTCCAGGTAGAACGTCTCATTTTGGACCCTCGAGTAAATCATATCATTTTGCCTTTCGCTATGTTTTGTGTTATCGCATTATATGTAAGTATCAGTCACTAATTTGTTTATGGCGTCGCGATAAGCAGCGATAGGCCATCTTCGATTTCACCCGCGTTCGCTATCACCATTACAAGCGGTGCGACCGACCGAACCGACGACGTTTCCTATGCTCCGTGGCGCTGCGAAACCGATTGGGCGCACTCTTGTTTCGAATTATAATTCTCGTTAAATTCGCAAAACTTTTCCCCCCGCTTCCGAATGGCCCATCGCGAGACCTTTCCTAACGTTCACGCCCGTGTTGTTCAGAGCGGTAAATGCCCTCGGATGGAAGCAGACGCGCAACCGTCCCGAGCTGAGTCGCCCGAATCGGAGACGGACCACGATGCCAAGAAGTCCGAAACGCCGCCGCAGGGATGTGCGCGATGTTCAAACTACAAAACCAACGCGCTCATGGCGTACAAATGCGCCCAGAAAGCGCAGCAAAACCTCGTGCGTCTAAATGAGATCGAAAATGTAAGGTTTACGTGATTGGCTCTCGTAACTGATTGGGTGTTGTTGTGTAGGAAAATGGACAACTCCAGAAGATTAACATCGAACAGAGGAGTTATATTGAAGATCTGCTGCAAAAGAACCAGCAGCTGGAGAGAGAAAAGTCGGAAGCGACGCTTTTCCTGAGAGATACGGATCGATCGTATAAGGAGCTACTCGACAAGTACAATAGCGTGTCGATGAGCCTTAAGGAAGCTCAGGTATAGTGAAAAGACTTATGAGGGCTTGTTAGGGGGACTACATCATATTGGAATGAAAAGTTACCGCTGATGGAAACCACTATTTTTGTACGTTACGGTCCAAACAGTCGTTACTATATCCTCCATGATTAACATTCATTATTTCATGAGCTTACAGCACATTGTCCTTCTTTCCATTGTCATAACAGGACACCCTTGGCGTCGATATTATATGATCACAGATTGCATAACACAGAAATCACATAACTTTCACAAAACAACACAAAACTACTCCTTTTTAAATGTTGTCCACAGGATCGTAATGGGATTTCCAAGTCATAATATATTTCCTTAAATCTCTTTTTTAAATCATAACGGATCACAGGTCATACATCACAGCAGGATCATAAACATGTCCCGTTTCAGCAAGGGGTAAACACTGCGAATGAGTGGAAGCAGAAGTTCGAAGAAGCGAAAAAGGCGCTGGCCGAAGTGGCGCAGAAACGCATTTCGCTCATCGAAAAGTACAAACACTCCGTCCACCTGCTCCAGGTGCGCTTAGATCTCAACTTCTCCAAGTAAAGAACCGCGTTTCAGAAAGAACTAAACCGTCAGAAGGTAACGCAGAGAAAACTGGACGAATCCATGGAGCATATCAAAGGTCTCAACAAAGTCATATCTTCAGGGTCCTACTTGGCGCGCGCCGTGAAAGCTCTGTGTAAGTTTCCCTCCGTCCTATTGGCCTAGAGCCCAGCGCGTTTCAGTCGTTGAAATTGAGACTATCGACTCGGTGCCAAAGAATGTGGAGAAGAAGATCGCTGCCGTCACCGGACGCATCGAACAGTTTGAGAAGCTGCGTGAAGCGGAGAAGCACCCGGAACGTGCGGCCAGCGAACTCACCGACTCCCTCTCGGCGTCCGTGGCCGACCTGGATGGTTCGATCGACGCGGTGAGTGATACTGATATCCAGTCGGTATTACGAGAAATCGAGGCGCCCGAGCAGTCGACGCAGCGGAGAGTGACGCGGGTACCGAGAGGAAGGCGAGCGCGGAAGTCCACCGAGGAGTCTGTAGCGTCTTCTTCCGTCGTTGAAAACTTTGCCAACGGTATGTTTGAGTTTTCCGCTTTCACAGACGCGCCTTCTTGTCATGGCAATATGGTCCTACTCCATGAAAGCAATAAGAGTTTAGATGAGAGATTAAAGCGTTCAACGCGGGAGAGGTAGCAAGACGCCTACCGTCCTACAAGTGCAAGGAAAGAAAATGAAGGGCCGACAAAGGGCAAAGTTGGCCACAGCCTGACGAAAACATCATAAAATTGGAACGTACGTATAGGCACCGTCACTGTAAACAGACAGGCGATGTGCAGGTTGATTTCTGTGCAGATTCTTCTGCTGAACCAACTAGTCTACGCTGTTCATTTTCCATTCGGCACCGTTCCTCTTCCCTATGAAACTACTGATACGTTTATAGACACATTTATCGCTTAAACACTTAGCTCCCTGTCTGCTCCCTGCCACTAATCGTGGGTTTGCTTCGTTTCAGAACCTGCCAATATCATTGCCAACGACCATCAGTCGACAGCCATGCCAGGAGACGCGGACAGTGGTTGCGAATCGCCTCCACAGAACGCCGTTTCCGAAAGTGTTATTGCCCCTATGGAAGTGAGCCACAATGAAGCCCCGGACTCGGTGGCCCCGGAGATCATTCCTGAGGTAAATCGAGTTACAACTCGGAGATCTCTGAGGAACAGGAAGGTGGAAGTTCCTGCCCAAGAAGTACCGGTGCAAATGTCTCCTCCCGAATCATTGCCAAAGCGCCGAGGTCGCAAGAACAATAAAGTGCCACCGCAACCCGTGGAGAGCACATCAAGTAAGCCATGATACACACTTATGGAATATTGACCTTACTTTACAGACGTAGCTGATACCATTGCCGATAGAGAAGCACATATCGAAAACTCTCTAGCCGCTTCGTCCACAAGTTCTTTAGTTGAAACGAATCCAGTGCCAGAAGACGCTACCAGAAAGATAAACTTAGGAACAGCACGACCGACAAGGAAAGCGGCTAAGAAGTCTATCTCGACAGCGGTTCCTCTGCTGCCAGATCACAGCGTAGCCAAAAAGGCAAAGCCATCGGAAATTAAGGAGTCTCTAGATTCTACTTGCAAAACATCTCTTGGCAACGACCTGAACCAGGTGGAAGAGAAAACGGCGGAAATTGCTGAGGGTGCAAAGTCTGCGGATCTCGTTCAAGAGGCAGCGCCGGTCACCGTCGTGTCGCCAAGAAAGACGAATAGGAGGGTAAACGCAAGATCTCCAGCAAAGCAGACAAGGATGACCGGTCAGAAACCGTTCTCCACCGTGATTCCGCGTCTGGAGTATCGTATGCTGGAACGGGAAAAGGACCAAAATGCGGAATTGAAGGAGTCGTCGGATACTGTACAGAATAAGTCGCTCGACAAAAAGGAACAGCAGGTGGAAGCACAAAGCTCCGAACATGCTGCTGAGAGTCCCAAAACTACGGAAGTTGTACAGGACGTTGAACCGGAGGCAGAAGATATGCCCGATCTTGCTGAATTCACAAGCATCAGCAAGCCAGTGCAGAAGCCTCTGATTCTCCCATTTCGCAAGCGCAAGGTTGGCAAGATAGTAGAGCAAAAATCAGAAGCAAAGGATTCTAAGCTGAAAGAGTCTTCCGACGAAAGGCATAATCGCGTTGAAGAGAAGGGCGCTGAGATTGCTGAGAATCAAATCACACCAGAAGTCGTGCAAGACGATGCGACTGCAGTAGTGTCACCTGATGAGACTGAATTGACCACCATCAACATTGTAGAACCCACTGTTTCGGAGGAGAACAATGGTACAGCTGAAATCAGCACCTCTGAGGTCATCGCCGAACAACTTGCTGCAAAACCCGTCGTGTTGGAGGAACCGACCACATGTCCTAAAGATAAGAAGGAATCTAAGGACTCTACCCAAGATGCACCATCGGCTGAAGTCAGCGTCAAGGTGTCCCAGGAAGCTGAATCAGCGGTTCAACCAGAGGAAGTCCCGAGTAGCTCCGTGGAACCTGCGGAGCAGACTAATCTACATGAGTCGGAAGAAGCCGCTTGTGCGATTGAGAAAGTGAGTGAAAATCAGAACGTCGAACATCAAGCGGATTCTGTCGAACAAGGACCAGGTGATTTGGCGGAACCAAAGCAAATGGAAGCAAACGAAGAGCCTGGTAAAGACAAGAAGCATGTAGATGAAAGCCAGGAAAGTGAAACCGCAAGACAACAAACTAGCAAAACGAAAGAAGCTGAGACGGCTGTCGCTATTGGAGAAGACGAAAAACAAGATAAAACCAAAGAAAGTGTCCAACCCGTCAATGTTGTCGCAGAGTCGTCGCTTCAGGACAAGAAGGTTAAAGACGTTCAAAAACCTCCCGAACAACCTACTACAGAAGAAAAAGGTCAGTTGTGTATTGAATATCACTTTGACGTTCCTTTTTCTCTTTAGGCGTCACCAACACAACGCCAAAGAAGAAGGCTTTTGTTTCATCATTTTCACTTTCGGCCCTTCTCGACAACGACTATCCAAGGCCGAAGGCTTCGGAAAAATATGTGCTTGCGCAGCAACCATGTTCTTCTTCTGCTGAACCAAAAAGCGCAAGTGTTCTGAATGCCGAAAAAAGTCCTGTTGTCAGCGAAGAGAAAACAACAAAAGGTAACTTTATTGAATAGAGTTGGTCAATCTGACATAATTTCAGAAACATCTTCAACACCGGTGGAACAGACACAGAGTGTGATAGTATCTGCAGTCTCCGTGCAAGAAACGACGGTCGTAGAAGCAGTCTCTTCTGGCGGCAAGAAGCCTGAAGAAACATCAAAAGCTGCCGAAGAAGCCGTTCAAGAGAAGAGTGTAGCCATTGATCTCAGAAAATATGTGGATCCCGACGAGGAAAAATCCCTCAAGACGGAGAAAGCCGAAAAGGAGCACAAGAAAGAGAAGAAGCCTCTGGCCGGTTTAACAGTAGAAAAAAAGGAACCGAAGAAGGCGAAAAACGAGCCCAAGGAAAAGAAAAAAGATCCGAAGGAAAAGAAGGAAAAACCGAAGGAGAAGGCAGAAGAAAAAAAGAAGAGGAAGGAAAAGAAGGAACAGACAAAGGCCGTGGAGCCGCCATCCACAAACGCTGATGTAACTGATTTCGAGGACAACCTAGTGATCGATCTCGATAGTCCAATGCAGTCGCCCACCCGTTCTTCCACTCAGAACACGTCTATCAAATTACAGTCGACTCCAGCTACAGAGATCAAGAACGACAGCCTTCTTGTGCTGGACAGTGCTAGCGACAGTGAGTGTGGCTTAATGATAGACGAAGAATCCGATAGCAGTCCAATCAAATCACCGAAACGACCTTCTGTCACAGAGTCGCAAAGGAAACTTCTCCAACCACACAAAACTGAGGAACAGAAAGAATCAAAACCCAGAGACGTCCTCTCCCTTCTGGACGACGATGACGACGGTGACAGCATGTTGAACCTGGTGATCGACGAGCCAGAAGATGAAGCAGAAGAAGTGCAGAATCAACCTCCTCCTGCCAAGAAGGCCAGGGTCTCCAGAAAGGCAGATCGTAAACCAGCCGACGCTGTTGTGTCACTCGACTTTGTCAACAGTTTGAGCACTGAGGATATCCTCTCATTTATGGAAAAACTGCGTCCTACTAGCCCGATCCCGCCACTCCCTATGATGAGCTTCACCAAAACAATGACCAAAAGAGTTACCAGGGTAATACCATCGTATTGTTTTTTATACTAAAATTTGGCTGATTTAGGCAAGTGCTTCTCGTCCGCAGGCTGCAAAGGAGCCAAAGCAAGTTGTACCACCCGCTCCAAAACCTACAGAGACACAAGATCTTAGTGTCTTATATCCCATCATGGTAAATTGGAACCAAGTTTTGGAAACCACACATGAAAATCCTGTTTAGAAAAAGCCTCGGAAGCAGCGTGTCGTGAACGAGCCTGTGAAGAGAGGCCAAAAGAGGAAGGCGGTTCCAGACGCACCGAAGGAAGAGTCCACTCAACCTAAGGAGAGTTCACAAGCAGTTGTAAAGGCTCCTCAGACTGCTGCGAAACCACAGGTAGGTAGAAGGGGTTCTTACTAGAGGGAGTCTCTCTGCATAGAGAATTATGAAAACTAAACATGATCCAAACATGATTTGAGAATTTTAATTTTTAGCCTACTCGAGCAGCAGAGCCTGTAAAGGCATCAGGGTCAGCTGTGGCACCTATACCTGCTGGGCCGATCATCATCCCTGCACAGAAGCGAACTCGCGGACGTCCACGTAAACAGCCGCTCCCCGAAGAACCCATGCGCATTACAAAACAGCCTACGGCCGTTCACGATCACCCAGCCATTCTCGACATCCTTCAGTACACAGTTGAGTCGACTGGCGGTGCGGACCCCGGAAAGCTTCAAACGAAAATGCAACCCTTCCGGGAGACACTTCCTCCTGACAGTGCGCCTTCGCTTGCTGAGGGAATCGTGAAGATCGCCCTTCGCATGGAAGTTGGTGACTTGAGGGGCATGCTGCTGAAGGCAACCAAGGACCACGCGAGAAATGGACGGTCAGTGGTCCTTGGAAGTCCCGAAACCTCCATGTTCGAGTTCATCAATCAGCTTATGTCTTTTGAGGGGATGAACAAAATCTGCGAACTAATCTTCGCGTAAGTTAAACTGTACATCTCTTCAGCTCTAGTCTCTATTTTAGGAATCTTCTCCTTGAATGCCGTAGAATCCGTCATCCTACAAGCATCCAATTCTCGAAGTTTGTGCGCTGCCTGTCATTCTCCTACGTCTTGGCTACGAAAACCAATCCAGTAAGGGCTGCCTTATCAGTGTCGTTAATGATTACCCTTGTCTAGGCCTGTCATCAAAATCTACACAAGAACTTGGCTGCATTTTTCAACGATCTCTTAATGTCCTCTTCACCTGACATCACAGTTCCCGCCTTTTGCTACGCCCTTACCATAGTACCGGAAGTCGTCAAGGACCTCGTTCTGAACCCAGAGAAACCTTTCGAGAACAACTTGTTCAATCTTCATCTCGCCACTAGAGTAGGACCATCGATACGTGATTCTTGCTTATCGAGCCTTTCAGGGAGATTTTACTTTGGTCCTTGACCTAGCCACAATCTATGTCGGACAGCAGGGACAAGAGCTTCTGACACGCAGAACGGCAGCCGACAGTCTCGCCCTGCATAATCAATTGCTCACCGACTCGATCAATAATGCCGTGGAAGTGGAGTGGAAGGAAGACAAATGTCTCATCTCCCGCGCCACCAGCACTGCCTTCAGAAAATGTTGTGCCTTATTCATGCCTTCCCTCTCATTTGCACAAGGAATCAACAGGAACGACGTGATCCACCAAATGCTCATCCAGAGTGACACTAATATGACTGAGTTTTCACAAAGTACGCCTGCATTCATTTTTCTCCGCTCTAAACCTCGTTTTCAGATCCCAGAAATGTCAGCCTGATCAGGATGGCCTACAGACGGCTCCTTCTTTCCGCCAGACTCGTCGTCGTCTACGGTTCGTGCAGCACCAACAAAATGAACGAGTTGCAGCATTTGATGACAGAAGTCCTTAAACCGTACACTCGAAAGGTACTCAGTGGCATAAAGAGAAAAATTTTGACTGGTGGCTCCGTTTAGATGCGTATCTATCTCGGCTTCTTCAAGTCCTCCAATCCGAAGATCACTATGGCGCTCCAGCATTGGTTCAAATCCATCCAACCATTTTCGAAGCACAATATGCTCCCCACGCGCGCTTCTTAGCTCCCCTTGTTGACTTTGTACGCCTTCTGGAATACGGGTAGTTAGACATCCAGGCACTGGCATGTTCACTCAAATCATAGAAGTTGGTAGCTCATATTTGTTTTTGTTGAATTCTCAGGTGTACATATGATAAAGATCTATTGAACTCACAACAGTCCACGTAGGATTACACGAGACGCAAGGAAGAGGATTAACGTAAAGGTTGCGTTGGCATTACGAACTGCTTAGGGAATCAAATGTTTTCGTACATGTTTGTTCCTTGTTTAAGTGCATGCATACATGTTTGCATGGAGTGAGTCGCATTCTGACATTTGACTGCGGAAATAATAACGCGTCTCTTTTGTTTTTCTCTGCTTTTTGGTGTAACGATTTGCGCATCCGTTTATCCAAAAACCTGAAAAACATTCCGTGGTGTGTTTGAACATTATTTTTGTACTTATCAGGGCTACCTTTGCTTTCAAATACATAACATGCTTGTAAGAATGGTGCCAAAGGAACAGACATAGTCTAAAGATATCCAGCAGCTGTTCAAAAACCTCTTTTCCCAGTTCTGAGAGCTTGTCATGCCCGTTGATATCATGTCCCTTCTAGATTATAACTCTCAGTTCTTTATATAAAAGATTAAATTGAAGAACTCGCTGAAAATCCTTCATAACTCGTCATCTCTTCGAGCTAAGGTATTAATTTCAAGAAAGGTGCCGTTTACGTAATCACAAGGAGCTTACACGGACCAGTCATCTAATCTTTAAAACCATTCTTTTTCTATAAGCAAGTTTTCCCTTTATGCACAAGCCGTGATACCGTAATATTTGACGCATTCCCCCATTCGTCATTGTCCATTGTCTATGTGGTCATTGTTATGCCTGCTTTTACCCACCTTACAAACTGGGAAAACAAGACGAGACAGTTTATTCAGCGCACGAACACCACAAACCGGACGACACCGAGGGAGACAGGACAGCGACACTCATTCGAACAAATCCGCACGTACGTATTACTGGTAACACACAGAGGTTTTTGAGCTGATTGTTCAGACGGAAACACAAATAAATGTTTGAGAAGAGAGACAAGAGATCAGAAACATCGAGGGACGGGAACAACAAAGTTACGACAAAGACTGGGATTGCATTTTGTTATCACAAAGCGGTTGTGAGTATCACACTTATTCAGAGGAGTTTGAAAGCCACAATCATGGCGAGAAATCCGAAGGAGACGTTGGCGTAGAAGCCGAAGCCGGAGTTAGTCGAGGTGCTGTTGGCGCTATCCGGAGATTGTTCAATGTGACCCTCAGCGGCGGCTCCACTTCCGTGCGGGGCGTAGGGCGAAGGGGTCGTCGCCTTCGATGTACCGTGCTCCGACTTCGTCCCTTTCGACTCGACCGTAGTAGGGGCATGAGTCGCCGCCGCCGTAGTCGCCGCCACCGTAGTAGCCCCGTCTTCCGTGGTGTCCGAGCTGTCTTCCTTCGAAGAGTCAGTGTGGCCTTCTTCTGCCTTGCAGTTGGCTCCTGGAAACTTTGGGAGTTTATGCGTGGCACAGGGACTTACCATTGAACTGAAAAGCCAAGAGGAGAGCGATGGCGAGGAAGGTGCGCATCGTCGAGGAATGAACAATGGTAGTGGACGTCGGTGCCTGAACGACGATTAAATGGTTGTTTGTGGCGAAAAGCTGGATTATATGCGTACACCGCTGGGACCAAGAGAATACCCCGATGAGACAGCTTCGAACTCTTCTTCGATCCGAAGATTTCTCGAAACGCCTATTTAATAATACCTTTCCCCGACGAAAAAAACGACAAAATAGAGCTCATTAAACCATGGCGACTGCAATACTGCTACGACTACTACCTTGGACCCCTGTGGGCCCCTCTGCCTTCAAAATGGAAATGAAGGAACCCAGGCCAAAGCTTCGGCGGAGGAGCGTCCTAGTCCAGCCCGCTACCAGCCGACAGTTTGCTCAGGAGCGAAATGTGATTCAGAACGGCACTGTCCCAGCGACGGCTCTGCGTCAAGGCGAAAATAATACTCTCAAGGCATAAGCGGTATCGGCTTAACGTCCACTCCAATCCTCCCTGATGAGCGAAATTATTTACCACCATCGGCGCGGGGATTTGGATTATCTGGCTAACATTTACACGTATCGTTCCGTCGGCGAAAGGTGTCTTGGGAGAAGGCAGAAGAAAACATGGCTCGCAAAGCTTCGTATGTCCGTTACGCACCACTCAACACAGGAGTAAATTCAATCAGCATTACAAGCGACTGTGAAATCAGGGCAAAGTGGTGAAGACAAGGATTCTGAAGGCACGAACATTGAACAAAATTCATCTCGTTGTGAACCTCTTTGTGTAGGTTTATGGGATCAATGAAACAAAGTTGTTCAAGGAACGAACAATGCATTCTTTCCTACTTTCGAACATGTATAAACGTTTACAAAAATTCCACTCTTTTCCTCAATAAACTACTAAGAAACTGACCGGACATTCAGAGCCTTCAGAGTTTATTTGCCACATATCTTCCGTTGAAGAATACACCAGGTCCCTGTTCCCAGACTATTCACTTTAATGAGACCCACACATGTAGTTTGAATTTGTTTAATTGTCTTCATTGTGAAGCAGCGTTGTTAATGAGCTCATCATTGAAGAATGATTTAATGGGA
>KN168795.1:22797-40172 GCA_000757755.1 Steinernema glaseri
TGGACAGCAAATTCCATTGCCACTCCCGTACGTCCGGGGGTGGCCGGTATGAATTCTCGATGTGGTTCATTCAGCACATGATTCAAGATCCATGTGCTGCAATGGCAAAAATAAAACAGAGACTGTAGAGATTCATTCACACACAAAAAAAAATTTTGCTTCACTCAACGACAGTATTTTTGCCACATTACTATGTTATATTTAAACAACTCTTTAGATAACCCCGAACTATCAATATCTCGGCTTGAAGTTGCCAACGAAATGCCTCCAGAGTACACTGCCAAATTCTCACTGCAACTCCTTCTTGATGTTTGTGGATTCATCGAAGCAGTCTTCTTCACCGATCACTTCAACGATGCTCGCACAGCCCTACAAGTGCGCTTGGTGGCCGACCATACTTTAGGGTAAGCAACAACTGCAATATTCGGAAAATACAGGACCTTTTAGCAATAAACTCTTCGCCAGCTACTGCCGAGAAAGCCTTGTGTGCGAACTGTTGGCACGAGCGGATACCCTTTCCTTTGTCCAGCCAAATGACGTGCTCTCCTCGGCAGCGCCAGCTCTCGAAGCTCTGGTTCAGATCGACGCAGTCTTTGGTCTTTCGTGCCATGGCACAGTGGAGAGTTTAGCGCTCGAGTTCGCCGAGGAGATCCTGTCAGCGCTGCCATTGACAGTAAACATCGATGAAGTCAAGGTTTGCCTGAACTCGGCTTGCCTGAATACGGTCCATGCTTTCAGCTGCCGCGCCCTCCGATTTATGCATCGACGACGGATGCAGCTGTTGACAACAGCGAGATCGTCGCTTGGAACAAAATTCATTACTTCGTCAACCTATTTACTACTTCGCTCAAACTCACAAACCGACTTTCATGTTTCGTACAGTTCGTAGTGGGAGCACTTCTCAAATACAATCCGTCTCATACCGTAACCAGTCGCCGTCTTGTGCAATTTTAAGAGTGGAACGTTTTTAGGAATTGAACATTGGGATCTCTCCGACACAGATGTTCGGAAGCAATGATACATGGGCGAACGAAAATGAGTTTTTCCGTCTGCTTCTTCTCGTCCTTCAGATGAATGCGCGTGATTTATACACTTTGTCGAAGATCAGTCCCGAGTTCGAAGGAAAGGGCAACAGGAGAGCCTATGCCTATCTGGTCGACTCCGATAGACACGACCCGGAAACAGTGTTCCAGACATGGATGGGAGTGGCCGACCGCAATGCAACGGACCAAATCGTGGAATTTTTAGCATATATGAAAAATGACGGTGCGAACGAAGAAAGGTTTGCTCTCAACAAGCTGATAATGTATGTATGTAAATATTTTTCAGATATCTGCCTGCTTTCACGGAGAAGACCCGAAAAACATGGCAGAGTCACTTCTTTACCGAAAAGAAAGCAAACAGTGCAACCGAAGAAGTAGCAGTGTGCTATGAAGGATTTTCAAAATTCCCAGTGAGGCGAAACTTTTCTCAGACGATTTAACATCGTATCGTTTAGATTGACGTCAACACGCACAAGAAGCTCGCGTTTCTCAACTCAAACTGGAAGCGATTCGCAAAGAGCGAAGGCGAATTAATTTCCGTGTTTCTTGGTCTCACTCCCGAAGAGTTTACCGAAGTCGTCGAGCCACCGAACCACCATCCAACGATTGCAACTGACGAGAATCCGCTTCAGAAGTTCATAAAGACATTTCTTCTTGAAGGAAATCATGAATCTGAGCGCACCGAGAAGAAGACTTCAAAACTCACTTCCGAACACTTCTCCACAAACCCGAGACGTGCAACGAAGAAGAAGCGTTTAAAGGAGGACCACCACGACCTGTCAGTCGAGGACATACGACAAAGGCTTTCCAATGAGACGGAATTCATGAAGTCCGTCCTGAGCGAGCGCAGTGCAACAGTGGGATTCCGCATGCAGAAGTGTGCGTCTCGGATGCACAATGAAGTCCAACAGAGGGATCATCTCGCCCACATTTATGAATTTCAGAATAATCGAGACTTGGCAATTGAAAGGTAAAACACTTCTACCGGTTGGATGGACTAATAGAGCTTTCAGTGCTTTCATCGCGGATCAAATACGCGAGCGATTGGACGATGACATGCAGAAGTTAGAAGATGGGCTTCGAGATATACAAGAAGTTATACGTGAAAGCGAGGAGAAGGCAGAATCCGATGTCAAACAACGTTCATTTCGTTCCGTCAGCTCTACCGTAGTATCGATTCCGCTCGGAGTCCCTCGATCAGCAGAAGCCTCTGTCAAACCGAGCCCGCCGGACAATGTATTTCGCTTAGACCTCACGCAATTGAGTCCTCCCCCATCCGTCACGGGAAACTTCTTTGTGAAGAACGACTATCCGTACCTAGACTCGGAAGACTCAGCCCCACTTTCGACCATTGAGGTACCCGTTGATCACGACGGACAGAGCGGCTCGCAGAGTGAACGTAGTGGACGCCGGTCGGAGCACTCGGCAGCCCGATCCAGCTCTGCCCGTTCCGTGCGGCAGTTGGAGAAGCCTTCTTGGCTGCAGCTCATCCCCTGGTACGAGAAGAAGCCTAGCAGCGTACGAATTCTGGAAATGCCAAAAGAAGAACCGCTCGCTCGCATCTCGACCACGGCGCGTAGTTCTCCCGATACGGAGGTCACTCCTCGGAGGACGCACTTCGACAGCGGTTTCATCGAGACCACCGAGGAGCGGACGGTTGTGGTGACGGCGCAAAGAAGAAAGTTTGAGTATGTTAGTGGAATGTCTCAAAATGAAATCAACTCTGTGGTACAGTTAATAAAGAATAACTGACTTCTCTCCACGGTTTCAGCACAAGTTCAGCTTCTGAAAACGACACTGTAGGAGCAGAACATTAGGGGAACTATGCATACCGTAGTGCAGACATTGTCGTCCTGGAGGAAGCGGTCTACTTTAACCAGCGCGACGTTGGCGTAGCGCGCAAGGAAGGTGTCACACACGGGTTGAACGAACATAGGCATCTTGGCGCAGAATGCAGACTGGATACCGTACACCAGCTCCTCGCGCGCCTCGACGTTTTCGACCTCCCTCTTCAAGTAGACGGTGATGTCATTGCATGCCTCACAGTGAAGGTTTTCTTCCTGCTTCTTGGAAAGCGAAATACTCTGGGCGACTGAAAGGCGAGCCGTATCTCTCATCAGTTCATGAATACCTACACGAGTCAGCGTCACAAGTGTGGAGCATTTTGCAAATATCCCCCGCGTTGAACTGTTTGAGCGTCATCATGACGACAGTGGGAATGTAGAGATCGATAAAATCGTTGCATCCGAGGAGGAAAGCAGTCGGGAGGTTAGGACAAATGCCGCCTTTGATGTCTGCGGCGATTTTTTTCTGCTCTCTAACATTATTTTTGACTTCCTGCTTTCACTTACGATGGACCCAGGTTCTTGGAGATCAAGGAGGAGAGCGTCAATGGCGACCTTGCATTCAAAACAGCTCATAAGAACGGAACCGGTCTTGGATTTGAGCTGGCGAAGTCCGCTAAAAACATTTTGCAGCCGACGACTTCCGGCCATCTGTCAAAGAATGTCGTTGTGTTTGGATTTATTTAACCTTGGCAACTGACGGCACAAATAGCAAGGGAACAAAATAATATGCAAGGTGAATTATGCAAAGGGGAAACGAAGGGGTGACATTTAGTGGAGAGGAGGGCGCCGAAGCTGAGGGCAATCACTTAAGAAGCTCCAGGAACTTCGAACTAACCTTCTTGTCAGCGGCCTTAAGGGGGAAAGTGGAGGGAAGCGCGTGCTTGCAGAGGCCAAGATCGGCACAGAATTCCTTCTGGTTCTCGAGAACGTGATGAAGCTCCTGGAAGAACTCAGGCAGGAACTGCTCGACGACGATGTCGCACTAAAAGAACGTGGCTTTCGTACACTGTAATCGTGATCAAAGATTACCGATCCACGATAGCGGCCCAGATGAGCGCAGATGTTGTTCGAAAGGAAATGACGGATGTCGTCCTGGGTCTGTTTCTGGTCGATCAGAGAACGAAGCTCGTTGGCGGCGAACTGGCACTCTTCGCAGACCAAGTCATTCTAAAAATTCTGCTATTGAAACTTTGCATAACGGGCGGAGCATACCTCGAAGTCCTCCTGGCTAACGTACTTCTGAGCGTACAGCATGGCAATCTTGCGGAACTGTTCGAGGCGAGAGTTTCCACACATGTGGAACTTACGGCAAATGGTGAGGGGGTCTTTCTACATTCCACTGCGGTTGGATCTGGCTATTGCACTTCACTTACCAAGTACGGGAGAAGGCGCTCGATGATCAGATCGAGTCGACTGACAATAACCTTACACTCCTCTTCGTACGAAGTCTCGTGGCAGAGAAGACTCAGGAGACCCTTGAGAGTCGCCATCTTCGCAGGATCCTTGGCGGCCTCCTCAAAGCGCTTGACGAGCTAAAGAGGTTACTGTATATCTCGCATTCTGTCCTGTTCTCCTACCAGCTGGCATTCATCACAAGCCGAACCGTACTTGGCCACGTAGGTCTGGAAGGATTCCTTCGGTGTGCGGTTCTTGTTGAGCAGCTGCGTTTTGAACGCCGACGCGCTCGCGACGAGCACAAGCAGGAGGATGATCGCCTTCATTCTGAAAAGGGAGGGATGACTGTGAGAGGACAGAAAGGAAAAGCAGATGACAACATGTAATGAACTCCTCAACGGCGAACACTGACCCACAAGCAGAGCGGGACGAGTGCGGCGAGGCACAGGGCGGGATTGCCGACCGCTGTGCCTCACTGGGCGACTCTGAGTGAACAGTTGCCCTGGCTAAGAAACGAACAATGAGAGGCAGATGATTTCCCAACATGTTATCAATCACCATGTGTGACTAAGGCAGGTCACCGATTACAGCGATCACGCCGCGAAATCCACTGTCGGCGTACAGTATCCCGTCAATACAGCCCATAGTATAATATGTTCGGAGGAAGTTGACTATCTCCAGCAGTCCGGATTCTTATGTGGTTGCAATCTTATGCAAGGTAGCGAATGGGCTGATAAGAAAGGCATGGAGAACGGGTAGCGGCCACGGCGACCGGTGCATGAGTGATAGAAGAGACCGCAGCAGTGAGCCATAAATTAGTGCTCGGCACTCCCGAGGCCCACCTCCTTTCCGTTCTTCGCACTCTTTGTAACAACTTCAATTTCACTTTGCAGCGTTGCTCGAATTATTCTCGAGCGTGCCACCTATCTCTTCCACTGTGATTAGACTCCTATGCCAAACATTTACTCGAGCGAATGCGCACGACAAAGAGGACAAAGCACCGTATCAGTGTGCTATCACCTGAGCTAAAACATGGAAACCACGTTGTTGCACTGTGAAGCACGTGTAGTATGGTCAGAAAGGGAGTGGAGTGAGCAGACAAAAACGGAGTCGTCGTCTCCCCAAGATCTCGCCCAATTCCTAGCATATTGCTATTTGAGTTACGAGAACTTCCATACCTGGTTTAGGGTCAATTCTCAAGTCAAACTTCTCGAATCATCTTGTTAACTTGACAGTTATCGCTAAAAATAACAAAAGAAAATAACCGCGTGGGCGCACGTTCGCTGATCTTGACGTAAAGCCGTGAAGCATGGCGATCGTGCAGTACCGCGGAAGAGGAACGGGTGGTAAAACTATCCTATCTTCTTTGCTTTTTCCAAGATGGCCCATGTAAAAGACCGCAGTGCCAAGCCGTAAATTAGCATCCGGAATCCCGACCCCACCTCCTTTCTTTTACACTAACAACTTGCAGTTAGTTTATCTTTGAGCAAGTCACCGCAGAAGTGTATCACCTCAGCTAAAATACAGAAACCACATTGTTCTGTTGTGAACTGCGTGTAGTGTAGTCAGATAGGAAGTGGGGCGACAGACAAGAATGGAGTCATTGTGGAGCTGTAGTGATTAATTCAATTTAGCGGAAGGCGATCATTAAGTTGATCCGAAAACAAATGACTATACAAACCAATTCGTCTCTCAATTATTCATTTCTCCAGAAGAGCGACACTAGTGTCGTAATGTTCGTTGTGCACGCGAATAATAAAGGTAAGAAATCGTGTATAATTGATATACTACTAACGAATAACAAACAAAGAGTCTGTTATGGCACAGCAGGGTCAGGATTGAAGGAAGTGAGACGAAGAGGATTGGCGCGACGACGGGCATATCGCATTACATAGTAGTAAGAGTTCACGTATTCCGGTACGGGTGCAGGCTCAGTTGTATGTTTTAGGTCACTTTCCAAAATTCCGTCCCAAACCTCCCGATAGGCCCGATTGAAGCCATCCGGATGTCTTGTTTGTCTGAAATTCGTTTGTTTGTAATTTACAGTTAACCTCAGTGACAATGGCTTACGTCATAGTGTTGGCTGGGACCCCTGGTAGCTTGTCAGCGATAAGTTTCTTCCATAAGGTGTGGCTTATAGAAAGGATCTGGTTAACAATATCCAACTTCTTGTACATCCCTCTGAAAGCTGCTGGTGTAAGGTTCTCCCCACGCGGGACATTGTACAAAGCGAAGAACTCTTGCATAGCCTAGAATTAAATGATTAGCACAGACAACGACAACAGTAACATACCCTTGCGAATCCCGGCATAGCAACTTCCAACTGATGTATCTCGTTGATCTTTTGCGTCAATGGGTCATTTACATCGACACATACGACTTTCCAATCAAGTTTTCCATCAACTATGAAAGCAAACGCTCCTAGTACCTTCACCTAAAAAGGGATGCTTTGGATGATGTCAACGTCAAAGAACCTACCATAACCACTTCTCCTGTCTTTCGAGTACGCGAAGAAATTTCAATAGCATCAAGAAGGTCACCATCCCCCGAAGCAGGGTTACTGTCATTCCTGGGATTTGGGTCAGTATATGTTTGTGGAAAATAGCCATAATTGAATGGATATCCTTTGAAAGGGAAGATATTGTGACAGTAGCTAAGAGATCCATCTTCATTACGGGCGTGGACTATGGGATTCATATGCAGTGTGTGGGACAACTAAAGAAATAGGTCTATTAAAGCGGTTGTCTGGTTGCACTTACTTCAAGTCTTGCGTTTGTATATCGTGGAACCTCAATGACCATGTTGTAAACGTTAGTACCCTCTTCACCTTCTGGCTTGAACGGTATATCGTGCCACAATGAAAGAGGGTAGCCGTGGCGGTCTCCTGCAAACAAAACGTAATAGATGCAGGAAAATGCAATGGGTACGAACTTAGATAAACTCTATAACTCTTTGTGTTGAGGGTTCCAGTCTCCACAATCTCTGAGATGAAAGGTTTCCGCAGGACTGGTCTAGCCTCCGTGTCCTGCTTGATATCTGCCTGATCGTCGTTATTGATATCGTCTTGGACTGGGTTAGCCTCCGTGTCCTGCTTGATATCTGCCTGATCGTCGTTATTGATATCGTCCGCATTTCCATCCAACATGGCCTGCTTTCCTCCACTCTTCTCCGTATTGACACTTTCAGCGCCCACAGACTCTGTGTCTGTGTTAGAAATTTCTACCTGTTCAAGTTCGATTTCTACTGGCTTGACATCTGCCTGGTGATCCTGCTTGCCCACTTTCTTATTGACGTCGGACATGGTATGCTTTGCTCCATTCTTCTCCGTATTGACGATGTCAGCCTTCACATTGTCTGTGTTAGAAAGTTCTACCTGTTCAGGTTCGATTTCTACAGGCTTGACCTTTGCCTTATGATCCTGCTTGCTGCCCTTTCCACTGACATTGGATATGGTCTGCTCCGCTTTATTCTGCTCCGCCTCAGAATCAGCCAGCTTCCTATAATGTAAAATATTAGTAGCAACGGCAGTATTTCTTCAATAACCTTGCAAGAAAATAAAATGACAAGGAGTAGATTAAAATAAATGCAACTGTAAAACGCAAGGGTGTTACGTTTCGGAACAGTTTCGATCGAAAATATCGCATGTCAGAGGAGTCTTGCTCTCTTCTCTATCTTTACTGACGCAATAGCAACAGCGCGTCTTTGATAAGAGAGCTATGAAAACGCAGCAGCATACATTAAACAGGTAAATAGTATAACAACACCTACCTCTTCCTGCCCCTCGTATTATACGTCTTAACAATGTTCATCTTTGCCCAAGTTTGAGGAAATCTGAAAGTAAAATCTTCATAATGTGCGAAATATATAGGAAGAAATCAATGCTAGATATAGCGATGCGAACTGCTCCCACACCCACAATCGTCAACGGTTTGCGATTCGCATAAATTGATTTCTTCACCTGATTTCTTGAAGACGGGCTGATTTCTTCACCCATATTATTCTCACTAGGATGCTACGCAAAACACCCGAAAAGAGAAAAAAAAACACAAATAATTGAATAAGCCAATTCGTTTATTCACTATTCCCGCGTATTTCTAGCACGACCCCAATCACAAAAAAAAACACCGTAAATTGCAATTTCTGTGAATCGTTTCATAAAGCTCAACCAACCGCCAAGACAGGTTTCAAAACCAATATCCTGTTGCTTCTTTTTCCCAATGTGCCTAGGAGTTTTCCACATGAGGTTTTCACACAGGAATTTCAGTTTCTCATTTCAAGGGCAACGACTGTGCATATGACTGTCTACAGTTAAGGCAGAAACCTAAACTTCTGTGCTGGCTTTGGACATTTGCTAGTGAAGCATGCTGTAAAAGTTCAACCAGTGCACAAAAATGAAGAACGGATACAAAGATAATCTGATCGAATACTAAAAAACAGTCAAATACTTGAGTGGTAGCTGGAATTTCTGCGTACATTGCAGACACGGGCTGGAACGGCACGAACGACCAGAAAGCAGGAACATCGTTTGATATTTCACGGGGATCCCACAACGATTTCGTCATATTTGATCTGGCAATGTTTCTTGTTCTCTGGAAAGGGTTTGGCGGGCCCATTGCTATGTTGCGTTGTATTCGCGACTTTATAAAATACTTTCTTGATTTAAGTCTATTACTACCTGTGTACAATGTCAGGTTGCAGAGAATTTGGAGACATGAAGCGTATATTTGGATCTATGGGTCGTTCAGTCAAAAACACCAACTATCAAGATCGAGCTGTGAAGTATGCCGAAAAGATTGATTCTGGAAAGGTGAAAGTGAATGCTCCGAAGTATCCTACAGAGCAGAAGTATTTCGAGAAGACTGCCCATGACGCCGACTTAAAGCAGGTTAGGTTTATTCTTTGTTGTTCTCCATGTTTGCCTTTTCTAGAAGATTGATGAGAAAGACGCGGGCTTGATCGACAACATGAACAAATTTGCGATTCACTCGACAGAGCCTGTGGAGCGATGGACCTCAACTAAGTATGGTAGCAACATTGCATTTGGAAAATTAGTTGTGACTGTTTGTTGCAGAGAATTGCCTACAAGAGAAAGTGAATATTTGCACCGGAACGACCCTGCTTGGGAATATGGATTTTATGAGCCTTCACCTGAAAAAATAGAGAAAAATCGTCTAACTTTCCGCGAAGCACTTGAGGTTGATTTGTTTTACTCGTTAATTTAGACTTTAATATCACATTTAGATAATGCGAGCGAAGTTGGAAATTGACGGTTCCAAGGAATTCGCACGTGAAGAGGTGGACAAGGCACATGATGTACTGGAACATCATCAGGTTGACATTAATAATCACGTTTGGACCGCTCTTAATTGGATTTTAGGCGGTCAGAAGAGTTGATCCTGAACGGTTGGATCGAATGTGGCACTACTTTCGACCATTTGAGCGCCGCGATACTCAAAAAGTGGTTAGCAAGCACAAGGTGGACCAACTCCGAGAGGCTTTACACGGGAAGAGCGATGAACGTCGCCTGATGGATGGGTTCAAAGAGAATTTCCGCAAAGCTGTCGGATCTACGACATCGGATGAAAGTAGAAGGTTTGAGAAGGTTAGTAAAGTAATTCGACCACAACCGTTGGAAGTCTTCTTTTTCAGTTGACCGATAGCGAGAAGGAGCAGTTCTTACTGGCAGTAAAGGAGCAACGCCAATTAGAACACGAACGGTTAGAGAAGCGACTTGCTGAAATTCAGAAAGATGAGCTCGAGATGGAACGCGGAGCTGGAAATCAAAATGAAGAAGTAGCGGAGCTGGAAGTGAAAATCAAGAAATAGCTGCGCTGGAGATCAAAATCAAGAAATAGCAATATTAGTTCTATATTTTTGTTAGGTGTGTTGTTAAAGCAGAAGCTAACTGTTGTTCTCTGTTTTTGGCCTTTCTTTCAGGCGGTGCCTATCCTACTCGTACGTAGTGTTTTCTTGCATAAACAAGCACTACTTTTCCAGCATTCGATGTCGACGGTCAAACGTGTAGTATGTGCGATGTCTGGCGGCGTCGACAGTTCAGTTAGTGCCTGGCTACTCAAGAAGAAGGGTTTTGATGTTGTTGGCGTGTACATGGTAGACCTGTTCTATGAGAATTTCATTTTCACTGTTGGTTTAGGTGAACTGGGATCACGTAGAGGAAGGAATTTCTCAGTGCCCTCGGACGAAGGATCAAGCAGACGCGCAAAACGTTTGCGATCAATTAGGCATTCAACTCAATGTTGTCAGTTTCGTCAAGGAATATTGGACAGATGTCTTTATGTAAGTACTATTTTGCTAACTAATAAGGTTGTCGGCTGCCAGCGGACAAGCGCTCCAACAAAAAATAGAACAATTGAAAACCAATTTCGGCATGCTGCATACATTTTAGAGACGCGTGCTTGTTTTGAACAAGACTTTCGTTTCGCTCACAATAATATATTTTGTGTCATATATTTAATTGGGTGCTGATAATACGATGACGGCACCTGACACCCCAACGATGGCATAGGAGACTCCGAGAAAGGCGTGCGACATTCCGACGTAGACGCAGAAGACTTCGGAAATGTGTCCACAGACTGCACCGAAGATACAGTGGAAGACTTCTCTGAAGATGGTACCGCAGACGTCTCCGCGGACGACGTCGAAGAGGCGAAGACTCTTGTGTAGGCGGAGACGAAGACGCGACTAGACGTTTTTACAGACGGCGTCAAAGACGCTTCCGAAGAGAAGACGGTGTCGAGGACGTCTCGGAAGAACTCCTCGAAAACGCCTTTGCAGACGGCGCTGAAGGTGCCTCAGAAGATGCCTCTAAACACGGTACCGAATACTTCTGCGCCTTTTTCGGGCGAGTCGTTGCAGAAGCACGCGCTTCTTTGTTGGAAAATCCGGTGCTGTCATCGTATTATGAATGCCGAGCTACCATTAGAAGGTAATAGGCTGATATTAGAAGTCGTATACGAAGACGGAGTTTTTACCCGTTTGAGGTAGAGAGCAAGTGTATTGTTTTCAGGCCTCTCATAGCTAACTACAGACTGGGAAGGACAGTTGTGTCTGACATTGCCTGTAATAGCTTAATTAAGTTTGATCTGCTGCATAAATTTGCATTCGAAGAACTTGGCGCCGATGCCGTTGCTACTGGACACTTCGCTCGAACTTCCCAAGGAGATTTTCTTGAAAATATCGACGATACCAGAACAGTTCAACTATTGAAGCCGATGGACCCTTTGAAGGACCAAACGTACTTTCTAGCCAATCTTTCTGCGAAGCAGTTGCGGCGATCAATGTTTCCCGTTGGGTCGCTTTTGAAATCGCAGGTTAGAGCACTTGCGAATTCCGAAAGACTCGGCGAGGTAGCTGACAAACCAGAGGTATGTCTTCTTATCGCAATATAATAGATTGAGTGCTATTTTCTTTAGAGCATGGGAATATGTTTTATTGGAAAGCGGAAGAACTTCGAATCATTCCTTGATCAGTACATCGAGCCGGCTCCGGGACTTATTGTAAGCAAGGAAGATGGAGAAGTCCTCGGTGATCACAGCGGAATTCATCACTTTACAATTGGCAAACGTGTGAAGATTGCTCCGGAAAGATTCCAAAGCGCGGACGGCTTATTTGTATGTTCGTTGGATGCAGCAACAAATACAGTATTTGTGGTAGGCCTATTTTACTAATGCACTAGTTAGTTCTTCTATTTGTTTTTAGTGTCGCGGATCGTCCAACCCGCTCTTATTTGCTCGAACGTTTGAAATCGAAAAAGTGAAATGGATAAGCGGTAATGAGCCACATGGTCAGATAAACTTCAGATGTCAGCGAACTCATCCTACTTTGCAATGTGAAGTACAACCTCTTACGTCCGACCGTATGCTCGTGAAGCCTAGAAACCCGGTACGTGCGGCTGCACCAGGCCAGAACTGTGTCTTTTATGATGGTCTCACTTGTTTGGGAAATGGTGAGATAACACGGGTAGTTTCCACATTATGATTACTATCTCTTTGTTTGTATGATCATTGGTCATTGTATCGCATAAATGTTTTATCCTCTTTTCCGGTACCTTCTTATCGAGTAACGAATTTTTAGCCGTCTACTATTATGATCTTGAGGGGTATCATTCTCAGGTACCGTCCGCGGTGTCTCTGGCGCCTTTTGTATCTTTAACCTCAGAGATTGTACAGGGCTGCGCCACTTGACATTGATGTCTGTTTCTTTGTGCGTAGGATCATTAGAGGCAAATGTTCTAGAAAGTCTTTATCCTCTTTTCCACAGAATTGCATTTGTAGAGTTACGAATTAACAGGGAAATCATCCACTATTTGCTGCACTGCTAGATCTTGACCGATGCCAAGTCCCTTTGTGTACGTCGATTATCAACAAATCGAAATCCATAATGTTGAAAACTCTGTTCATTTCCACCCGGTCGTTCATGAGATGGTAGAGGCTCTAAAGTTGAAGCGTATTCACCCATCGGCTGAAAACACTGAATTACCGTGACAACCGGCAGCAGCAACAAGATCTCTTGGAGACGTTCGATGGCAGCGGAGGAATCCTTGCATTTGTGAGCTTTTATGTAGCGAAAAAGAGCAGATATGTATCGCTCCCGCGTATGGGCCACGTGCTGCTGGCCATAAGATGAGAGATCGATTTCCTCTTTAAAGAAGCAAATGCCCTTCAATAAGCAGTACTCGTAGGGGTCCAACTTCATGTTCTTCATAGGTGTTATCAGCCCTTCCATCATTCGTGTAACGCTGTCTGAGTAGAACTCCGATATGCTGAAAGTCATATGTTTCTAGGCAATAGTATTCCGTCTTCTCACGTTCTATCGCGCAAGTGAGAGTCCTCGCTGTCCTTTTGGGGGTGATAACAACCGTTGGCAAAGCATAGCCCATTTTTCCCGCTCCGCATACTGTAGTATGAGTGGGAAAGCCATCCGTGATAGACGAGTCGGCGTTTTGCCAACAGCATCTGTAATTTTCGTGTCACATACGGCTTAATAAAATTTAAAAACACTTAATAAGATGACTAAGGCACGAAAAGTCATTGCAACGTTCTAATTCACAAAATAGACTCTCACCTGATCTTCTATACTGAGACACACAAAGTCTTTCAAACCTTGCGCCCAGTCGGCAAAGAAAACAAAATGTCGTCTCCATCCTTCGACCAAGCCGTCCTTAGTTAAAATGCTTTTACCCGTAAAGAGCATCTGAAAAGGCTTTATTATCGGAGACGATGGTGAACAGCGGACCTTGTAGCGGCGATCGACACGAGTAGGCTCATAGAAGACTTTCTCAAACGGCAAGTCCACCTTCTCCTTGGGAGCAAGTAGTGGACCGACACCTTCCACGTTGTTAAAGATGTGCTCTTCTAGCGCATAGAGCCGGAGGTAAAGATCGTCGTCGTTGTTAGGGGGGCTCGGGAGGTCCTGCTCCGGTGGGGTCGTCGGATTCTCTTGCTTATATACAAAACTTGAGCACGACGAACTGCTAGAACCGCCGACAAGAGGGGACGGTTGGAGGAACACGCTTCCGGTGTATTGCATGTTTGGGAGAGACATATCGGTCTGCAAGTGACTTGCTAGAGGGCAACAAAAGCGGCGAATGACTTACTTGAGCGCAGTTGTCTCTCACGGAGGAGCGCAGTTTTGAACGCTGCTGTCTATGTGGTGCTATTCCATGTCCATTTTTAAGATTCCTATCTCGCTCGTTCTGGACAGCTGAACCGCGGAATAAGCTCGATTTCGCAACATTGGACAAACCATCGGGGTTCATTCCGGCAGTGTAGCATTTCTTTAATCGGCAGGCTCGGCAAACGTTCCTATGTTCCTTTACAACAGGACAATCTCCTCCAAAGCGACAACTATACTGTCTGCGACTCCATATACTGTAAAGGAGTTGTTAGGCAAAGGCTATACGTGTTGTTGTTTGTCTCTAGCTAGGGGGTAAAGCAAAGAATGTCTTCAGAAAATTGTTCTTAAATATCGAACGACTTGTTTACTAAATATTTACGATAAGCAATTCGCGGGGTGTGCCGGCTTATGAATGTTACGAAAATACGATATTAATAACCTTCGGCGAAAGAAGCCCTTACATCCATTGCAGGCATTCACACCATAATGTTTGCCATAAGCAACGTCACCACACACGTCGCAAAGCAACTGGTTGGACGTAGTGGGCTGATCAGCTCCTGAAATGCTGCATGAACATATGGATTGCTTCACTGGTCACTTACCACTTGAAAAGACTTTTTTATGAAACCCGTTGGCTGGCCCGCAGTCGACCCGTACGTCCTCAGAATAGTAGGCGAGTTTTCGTTTAATCATCACGAAACTGAAAGCAAAAGTGATCGCAGGGACCAAATACAAATTACCCAAGAACACCTGGGCTTCATATTTCGCGCAAGTAATCAAGCCGGACTGGCAAGCTGCGCGACCGAATGTAGGTTGGCACCGAGGTAAACTATGTTATTGGGTAGCAAAACAACGGGGAGGATTAGCGGAATACGGTGGGCTGGTTGTAAACCGTATGCACACGATCGTTTTGCTTAGCAAACGTCCGATCAGTAGTCGCGCAGAGGACGATGTAAGGGGAATCGATTGATAAGAGCAGTGACAGAACTTTTGCGTCCTTCGTTTCCTTTTATTTGCCCCTTCCCCTGCTATCACATGGTTCTCGATAGCCTCACGTTGAATTACGCCGAAAAATGTATCATCGAGTGATGGAAGGTGCTTTTCGGCCCGATATGACCAAGATCACTTAGTACGCTAGAACCAACGGTCCTTGCGATAGGAGCAAAGTTTCACGCAAGCGAGAGAACGGTAATTGCATCGGAGTCATTGGAGCGCGTTCAAAACTTAGTTATCCGCCTTGATTGCTGCTCTCTCTCGGAAAACCCCCTTTTTAAAAGTGTTGTCCGCCGAAAGAACGTTTATTCGACGCGTTCCGCTCTTACAAGGAGAACATATATTGACGGCAGCGTGAAGAAGGTAAACAGAAACATTTCTCGAGGCAAAGTTAATTTCGGTTATATTGGATCCGCCTTCGCGGAGAGGGAACACGCAAAGAACACTCAAAGAACAGAGAGCGGGAAGATTACCAGTCAGAGGAAGCGCCAAGAAGGGAGTTCCCTGGAAACATGCTATCCCGTCTGTGGTGACCCAGAAACAAACATTTCGCGTTTCAGATGAATTTGTTGCGTTTCTTGACCCCTCCCACTTTTTATCACATTATGTTCGCCGGCAAAAAAGATAAGGAATTACTGTTGGCCCTGGAGCATTTGTCACTCGGAACAAGTGCGGACTTTGCAACACAATGTTGCTTAGCTCGTCCAAAGCGGCGGCTATGCATAAGTGCCGAACGCGACGGCATGATGAATGTCCATTCATCGCAGATATTCCTCGAAACAACGACTTGCCCAATAGTCGCTGAGCGTTTTTTGAGGGATTTCTGCAGAACGCCGACGAGGAAGCGGGGCTGGAGCGAGAGCCACACGAGTGTCGCCACTGACCATTGAAATTAGCACACATGATGATAAAACGCGCGTTGTTTGCATATGCAAACTTTCATATGTCATAAATCATAAAAGGTTCGGAAGCCCAAACGTTATTAACATTCTCGGAACGACCTCGAGAACTTTCGCTAATGCCCTGTTTTTTTGCGCGACGTCATTTAACAGGAACGTATTAGGCCTTTGGAGAGCCGTCTAAGTGCGGACAGGAATGAAAAACCAAGCAGGTTACATGCAGCGTGGGAACGTGGAAGACAAATGCGAACGCCGGCGATCAACATAAATAGATGCTCCCACACAATAAAAATCAAACACTGTGCTCATTGGTCTCCATAAGTGTACATCTTGTACTATTTGGGTTCACAAGTGAGACTGGGAGACAGCGCTCGTATCAGGAGGTCACCCGATAAGTGATCTCCGATTCAAGGGGAATGCGAGCGGGCGTACCGCTTGTTCAGACTCACTACGCGGTTCTGCTCGACTAAAACACAAATCGCAACGTTCGCTCGTTCTCAACGCGTTTTCGCGCCCCAACATTATCAAAGTACATTTATAGGTTCCGAGAAAGCCCTAAAAGGAGGCCTCTCCTTAGTGGGGAAACCCGCGATGCCTGGCGGAGATCAATCAAAGTACTGTCATGGAAATTACGGCGCCCGTTGGGTTGTTTACGGTTGGCGCGTTGAAACAGCGCAAATGGGTCAAAATGTTAATTTTCGGGCGTACGCTGCGACGATGTGCATTTGCAAACATTGGGCGAGAGTGTCGCTTGCCAGCCTTTGTGCTGTAAAAAGGAGGACAGTTGGAGAACCGAATTATAGAGGAGCTGTGGAAAGCTTAATTACCGTTGTGGGGCAGAAGCAATTGAAGGGTCTGGTGCAGTACGAGTCTAAGTACGGTAAATTAACGGTGCGTACGTATGTACTTCTTAGGGCCCCTCGAGAAAGGAGTAAAGGGACTACGCGTTCTCGGTGATAACTTATCAGAGCAGAGAACCAGCACACGCAAGTAATGACCATTTGTGTTCAGAACGAACGGAAAGCGACACAAAAGTTGTTGACGGTGAGCAAAGAGTAAATACCGCTCAGTCGGCCAACGGAACTTATAGAGGAAACTACAACGGCACAGCTCAGAGCGTATTTGTTAAATAGTGGAAAAGGGTTAGGAGGGGTGCCATGGAAAGAAAGGACGTCGGATGGGTGACGTCCGCGCGCGTTCGCTCGGCAAGGGACGCTTAAAGCATCACGTGAGTGCGCGCTGAAAGCATTCTCGAAAATGCACGTAGTCGCTGGGATGCAAACTTAGAGACCCACGAAAGTGTAACAAGCAACGCTGGGTGGCAACGAACACCGAAAAACCTTAGGGCTGTCCTGCCACCCTCCTTTCGTCGGTCACCGTAGGTGCAGTAATCAGCCCGATGCCAATTACCTTCATTGAATCGAAGCCGCTGTGCCACTTTATGGCGATAAACAATTACCGTGCCAAGTCCTGGAGCAGTAAGTTCAAAACACAAGTGCTCAGCTGCTTAAACACAACTCCGCTTCTTACCGGCTCCTCGGTCTTCTCGACTCCTCGTCTCG
>KN168795.1:40276-54979 GCA_000757755.1 Steinernema glaseri
GTGAAGAAGAAGAAACACCCAATAGTAGAAAGAACGGGATGGGTCGCCGGTTTCGCCCGCGGCGCCCTCGCAACCGTTTGCATACGCAAACCCCAAGAAGATGTTTATCTTCTACCGTACGCACTCCCGAAACGGGTACGCACCGGACGCGGGCGACCATCGCCGTCACCTGTACGGAGAACGGGAGACCCCTTAAAGAATCGCTGCTGTTTCTTAGTTTTCGGTGCGAGGGAAAGGAAAAGTCAGCTTTTTCTCATTCCAAACGTTTGACACAAATGTACAGCTCAGAAAAGCAGACACCCACACGTAAATGGCAGTGATCACTGATCTGCCCAAATGTCCGATCTTGCCTCTAGCGGTTCCTCCCCCTCCTCCTCCCCCATTCGCAACTCTTTACATATGCGCTTCCGGTGCGCTCTTCACGCTCATTAATCACCCGTTTATTCAGCGCTCATATGCGTACGCGAGATGATAAACGCGCTTGGCAAATCTCACGGAAAGTCGTAGTATGCACGTAACGGTTTGGCAAGTGTTCTTTTGCCAAAATTGTTTGCGCTGGGGGCGCGCTAGAATCAACGATTGAAACAGACGTCACCGACTGTGCGTTCTCTGTGCTCTCGGCGACGTCGCTTCTCAAAAACCATCCGTACGCTCGAGGGCGCTCCTTCGCAACACGCAAATAGAGTACAAAAAGCAGCGGAGAAAACAAAGTATCACGCCGTGAGACGTGCAGAACGCAACGCGGTCCTCTGATAGCGATGCACGTGGTTGTCAATTGCAAGTTCTTTGTGTTGTAACTAAAAGAACAAACACCCTCGATCAGTGTCCTTGAGTGCGCATCGAGACAAACAACGCTTCGCTGAAACAGCAATTAGGACATGGAGCGAGACCGAACGGGTTCTCCATAATGGACTTGCCTGTAACTATGATTTTTGGCTGCACTACGGTATGTAAGGCACACTGACAGCTGCTCGTTCAAATCACAATGCGACAAACAGGTTGTCGCCAGATTTAAAACTTTAATCTCTTCTGAAAAGGGGGAATGAGTAACCCGTTCTGACATGGGCAACTAATGAGCTGAAAAAGAGTTCTGCGAACATGGATGGGTTTATAGTTTAGCATTCGCAATGTGAACGGATTAAAACCTTGCAGATCCTGAGGACGATGTCAAAAGCAGCTGTCTAGCAGCATTAATTGTTACAGCAGATGGTCTTGGTACGTACACTGTGAGTGAACTTGCAAAGCAATCAACGGGATATCGGATTGTTGCAATGTTGATGGGATGGCGTTAATGTGACAGAGTATATATGCACGTCAATTAAAGTTGCAAAGCACTAACACACAGAGTTGCTTTCTGGAAATCGCGACAATGAGGAAAGCCCTATGTACAGGCTAGGCAAAACTTATGGATGATTTATAAATAACTAAATTGCTTTTTGTAGTTATCATAGGGCTGGAGTAAAGCATTATCCATAAATATTATTAGCTCATCATTATGTACTTCTCCTTCGGATAAGACTAACTTGCTTCATTTCTTTACTAAGCAACGCATATACACAAGTTTTTTTTCGGGCTATAACTTTGCGAGGACATCTATGGACAATACCTCAAAAGTTACGATCAGATTAAAGAAGACAATGTGAAACTGACGAGAAAGAAGTTTAGAAACACAGAAAAACACACAAAATAATAATCACACGCTTTGATACCTGATACACTTTAGGCCGTCTTTCATCTGAATTTACTTTCGAATTCAAAAGATGTGTGTCAAAATAAATGTTTATTTAGACCAGCCGGCATCATCCACATTTTCAAGTATATGTCGTTCCAGGCCCGATATTTGGTGGTAAAGGCGAGAAAAAACCGCCGGTAACCGATCCAGACGCCCTGAAAGGTGCCCGGCCCGCGCCCTTGTCTGAATGGGTTACTCTGCCCTCTCTGATGGACGCCCCGGACAACGCTCGGCCGCGACCGTCGCTCCACACAGACCTCGGTTGCGCTGGCAGTTCAAGACAGTTTTATTTTTATTTTTAACACACACATTGAAATTTATTCCATCTCATTGTACAATTTTTGGAATGACCGTTTGGCGAAAGCGGAACGGTCCATAATCAGGGTGGAGCTCATCGTGTGTCGATGCTGCTTCCCACAGAAGTCCGCTTTGGATGAGACGTTTCAACAAAACACGTATAACGGTTTCCTTTAAACTGCTCTGGAACTTTTACATTCAAATTAAGACCAAGGTCGTGAAAATAGTGCCAAATGAGGGCCGAAACAAATTTTGAGCCGTTGGCATCACATCATTTCTTATCCGTTTAATTTTCATGCATTTGTGTGGCCAAGGAGCGTCTTCTTCTTTGGCTTTACTGGTATTTAGAGACACTCATGGACGAAGAAAGTAACTTCCAAATGCAGTAAACCAGTCTTTTGCTTCTCTTTCGTAGTTCTGCAATATTTCAATTGTTTCTTGATGAGAGAATCTCTCTCGTGGGAAAGATTCGATTGGGGAATCGTAATGCAATTTGCGCGCTAAATTGGAAAAACTTGTCTTTTTTCGTCTTCTTTGTACTGTTTGAAACTCAAAGTACGATTTGCAAGTGTGTTATTATGAGGTTGCCCATCCAAGCACGAAATTTGCGCTCGAGAGTAAACTTCTCGTGTTGTAGACTACATGTTGTTAGAAATAATTATGTAGTAGCTCTTTTTATTATTCGCGTGCATAGATGGCACAAATCTGCACGACTAGATACATATGATCTTTGGATTCTAAGCCAATCAGTGTGTTGCTGGTAACGAAAATTCAAAGAGATGAGCATTGGCTCCCGCCACAATAATATGGTTACTGTTAGACCATAATATGGATTACATAGGAGGACGGACGATAAAAAAACTATCTTCCCCCGCGATACAATTTATTCGGTGCCATCATTGTGCCGTAGTCCTTTTAGCAATTGGCAGCGTCTTGAAAGGACTTTTGATTTTTCCCATTAACGACGTTTGCAGCCAAAATATCGTTTGCAGTCACAAGATAATACATAATGCATGTACTACGTAATGGGAATGATCTTTGAAGCTGTTTCGCTCGTCGATATTTAAGGCCAGTTATTGTGGCCAGCATAGATCGTGTGAAAGATTATTGCGCGATGGCTCGCTCCGTGTGTAGTTTCTTCAAACGTGACTAATATCGCGAAACTCGGCAAATTCCCCTTTAGCGAAAGCGTCCGTGATCGAAAATTGAGTTTCCCACACGATGGTGTAAGGACATCGGGGGAGTTTAGTTAGGTTGCAAAAAAATGCGTCAGCTTGTATGCTTTCTCTAATGGATCGACCACGAGTCGCAGTTTTTAGTTTATTTATTTAACAAAGAAAGGAATTAAAGATATCTCTGAACACACCTGGAACGTAGTCCATTTTTAACGGAGCACAAGGAGTACAATGTTTGTTGTAAAGAAAAGTTATGGATCTAAGTAGTGCAACATAAAACTGATGACCTAGCAATTTTCTGGCCTCACCTGGGCGTCACCTACACTTCCAAACCTCAAGAAGCCTAAGAAAGTCGTCTTGTCTTTTGTTTTAGGTATGTACAATGAACTTATCTATAACTAGAAACCTAACTTGCCACCGTTAACCTATTACAGTTTGTCCACTGGACCCATTCTTTAACACAGTAAAAAGCAAAGATTACCTTGTTAGCTGCAGACTTAGAGGCGTTTCCTGCTGAAGGGGCTTACAAGAAGAGTTATTTTTCGGGAGATCCACGTCTATGGGCTTACCTGGCGACGCTTGCTTTGGTACGACAGGAATGTGTTTGCCAAAGGAAAAGTTTAATGGTGCCATAATTCTGTTTGTGGGGAGGATATGTTTTGGCGAAACATATTTGGCTGTAACATTCCGCCCTTCAGCCAAGTGCACGGACTGGCGCGGATTGGTGCACTTTTGCACTTATTTGTTGTTGCAGTCTGAAGCTAATTTGCAAGTCAAATGAGCCAACCGTGTTTTGAAAGAAGCGTCCTTCCAACGTCTCGGTTTAACGCCTTCAATCGCTTCAGAATCACAAGATGGGATCAAAGAGCGTCATAAGAAGCCATTTTAAACGGAACAATTGGATGATATTTGACAGGATTTTTCGCAGACATTTTGTTTCATTTGAAAGGGGAAAGTAAAAGTGGAACAGAGTGCAAGATCATTAATCATCGGAACCGCGCTGGTTTCTAACGCTGTGCGGGCTTTTTTGTGCTTCTTTCCTGATCATCCACAGCAGCGATTTGCATAAAAACATCGATTCTCTTTCTATATTTACTTTGATCCGGAACTGGAGCATGTTCCCAATTCAAAGAGCCCCTCTGTTCCCACGTCAACTGTTCCCTCTTTTCTGCCCCTCCTTTCAACTGTTGATTCTTTCCGCGTGTTCCGCGATGCGTCTCCGGCGCCAACATCACTGATCAACAATCGTCGATCGCGATCGATTGTCGCCGAGCACAGACGGAGCAGACTGTCCTTCATAGCTGGGGGTCGCCTAGTGCTCGCTTGCACTTCTCCCCGTCTTCGGACATGGCTGTTGTGGCTCCTTACTGTGCTAACTTCCTCTCCCCGGCACTGTCCCTCGCCGTCTCTCGCCAGGACGTTCTCCCTTCCGAGCGTCTCTTTCTCTCCCCGCTCCTACAGCACGCCGCTGCGGTTTGAGATTTGATCTCAAGTGCACAGAGCGTGCGTCCAAGCGCGGACTTGTCCGATGTTTTGTCTGAGGCGAGCGGGCCACGTGGTGGTTGATGGCCTCATTACTCGTTCGTTTTTGACAAAACGAACACGGCGCTCCTTGCGCCTCTAAAGTGGCTAGAGAGTGTTAGGAGTGTTAATTACGGACGTCCCTTAGGGAATAGCGACTTTCTCTCGTGTTCCCAGTCCATAATTGCAAAGAAATGTTTTGTCGTATTTCCCTTTTTGGGAAACTCGCTGCGTCGTTTATGTTCTGCTGACAGACGTTGAATAGTGTCTCGCGTGATGGTTGAAAGTTGTACTACACCCTCACGTGTTTCGCACGCTATTTTCGTCCGCACTTCCTCATCTTACGCTGAGCAATGAGACGCTCGCATCGTCTCAATTATTTTCACTTCTTCATAGATCTTGTTCATTAGCTGTTCTAATTGATTTTTGGGTAATGTCCCAAGAGCTCCACATGAGTGGAAAAACATGAGTCCATTGGCTGCTGCCTCCCGACCATGCTGTCATTTTATTTAACTTTGACATGTCTTTTTGTGACTTCTTGTGTGAATCGTTTGATTTCCCGAAAATGGCACATTAAGGGCGGAACAGCAGTGTTATTTAGATAAGCATTTCTTTATATGGGGTCATTCCGCTGTTCTGTGGGTCCGCGGGTTATCACGGTGGTTTAGTGCAAAACAAACGGTTTCCACTGAAGCATTGGAACCGTTTAATATCACAGTTCCACCGCGGTCAAGAACAAGATTACAGTTGGGACCATTGCACAAAGAGCTTTGGACGCTTGACCGAGGATCTAACTTTATTCATTTGTCACCAATTGTGCCCATTTTAAGTGAAATCGACACAAAATTATCTGGCAAACGAGTACACCCAGAAAAAACAAAAAGAAAATACGCCCGAAATTTAGCAGTTTTTCCGGAATTACAGGCGTCCAAGCCATCTCTTCGGGAAAACCTGGTGCGAAAGGGAGATATCAAAGTACATTTGCATGTAAAGGAAATGCTGTGCAAAATTTTCTTCTTAATTTTCGCAATGCTGGATAAAAGCCTGGATATTTTAGATAAGCATTTGATCGCGCCTGTGCCATTTATGTGTGCTGATAAGCAACGTGGAGTCACCGCGGCTGGCGTGGTTTTTTGACAAATCTTCGCCCGTCCGGGTGGCGTGTTCTCACCCACTTAAGTCGCTTTACTTATCGTTCGTTTCAGTTGCACGGTCAACATGCTCTCGCGCTCTGCCCTGTCCCAAATCGCCCGTTCGGCAGCGAACGCCCTCCGCTCCGGCCAGGCCACGTCGACTTCGTCCTTCTCCACCTACCCCATCAACGACGATTTGTTCGCCCTGACCGACGATCAGCGACAGGTCTGTGTCTGCATCTTGGTTCATCCATCTAAACCATCTTCTGAATTTTAGCTGCGCAAGAGTGTGTTTGAGTTCGCGCAGAAGGAACTTGCCCCGTTCGCCGATGAGATCGACAAGAAGAACGACTTCGCCCAGCTGCGCGAGTTCTGGAAGAAGCTCGGAGAACAGGGACTCCTCGGAATCACCGCCCCTTGTAATCTGGAAGCGTTAAACCGGGTCTTCTTAAGCCGTACTTTTAGCCGAATACGGTGGATCGGAAATGAAGTACCTGGATCACGTCATCGCCATGGAGGAGCTCTCCCGCGCCTCTGGCTCCATCGCCCTCAGCTACGGAGCCCACTCCAACCTGTGCGTGAACCAGATCGTGCGCAACGGCAACGCCGCACAGAAGGAGAAGTATCTGCCGAAGCTGATCAGCGGCGAACACATGGGTGCCCTGGCCATGTCAGAGGCTGGCGCCGGATCTGATGTCGTCTCCATGAAGCTGAGGGCCGAGAAGAAGGGCGACAAGTACGTGCTGAACGGAACCAAGTTCTGGATCACCAATGGCCCGGACGCCGATGTGTACGTCGTGTACGCAAAGACCGACCCTAAGAAGCACCAGCACGGCATCACTGCCTTCCTCGTCGAGAGGGTGAGCCTGACACTTCCAGGGCTTTTGTTTAATGACCACTTTATTAGGATTTCCCTGGATTCTCCCGTTCTCCCAAGCTGGACAAACTTGGAATGCGTGGATCGAACACGTGTGAGCTGGTCTTCGAGAACTGCGAAGTTCCTGGTTAGATCTCTGGCCTCTTATCAGCATGCGAAAGTGTCCCTTTTTAGCTGAGAACGTGCTCGGAGCCGAGGGAAAGGGTGTTTACGTGTTGATGACCGGTCTCGATGTAGAACGTCTTGTCCTCGCCGGTGGTCCTCTTGGGTCAGTTAACTTTTTAAAACACTCTGAACTGAACGTATCCATTTAGATTGATGCAAGCCGCGTGCGACATCACTTTCGACTACTGTCACCAGCGCGAGGCCTTCGGATGCAAGATTGGCAATTTCCAGGTGGGTCTCCACACTGTCGACCTTTGACAAACGTAAATTCTTCTTCAGCTCGTCCAAGGAAAGATGGCCGATATGTACACCACATTGAATGCGTGCCGTTCTTATCTCTACAACACCGCTCGCGCCACCGATGCTGGTCACTTGACCAACAAGGTACGGTAGCTCCCTCCAAGCTTTTATCTCAATTTCCGCCCACTTTCAGGACTGCGCCGGTGTCATTCTGTATCTCGCCGAGAAGGCTACCCAGGTATGCCTGGATGCCATCCAGCTTCTTGGCGGAAACGGGTACATTAACGATTATCCTGCGGGTCGTCTGATGCGTGACGCTAAGCTCTACGAGATCGGCGCCGGAACGTCCGAAGTGCGTCGTCTGGTCATTGGCCGCGCGCTGAACAAGGAGTACCAGTGAGCGGACGGATGCTGTTGTCATAGCATTACCACATTCTGTTACTGTAATAAACAATTTAAGTCCCAAAAGCATCGTAATTTTAATTGCTAGGGCAACACTGAAAAAAGTTACGATATGCTAAGACATCCCATTAAGCTGAAATCGCAACGGTAACAAAAGCATTGTTAGGGCGTTGGATTACGGTAAGCAAGTGTTCCAAGAGCGTCATTCCACGACCCCCGTCAATCAGGAGGACTACGGCAAATACAGGTTGTAATAGAAGCATGTGGCGGTAGAAGAAGCGCTTTAGGAAGGTTTTCCTGCACAATTGCATTTTTGCCGAGCCACGGAGGATGATCGGTTAGCCGTGTCGGTCAAGAACACTTTTCAAGATATCCAACCTGCTTCCGTTTAGAGGTGATATATAAGATCATCTGATTTTTTTAGCATTTTATTAAAAATAACATAAGCATAAAAAACAACTAACACCTTATCACTTCTTCTCGCTTCCCACCTTCTCCTTCGCATTCTTCTCCTTCTTGTCGCGGTCTTCCTTCCAAAGTCCGTGTTCCACTAAAACAATGTATTTCCATGCTTAATTTAGAACGCTTACCTTTGCCTCCGCGGGAGTCCATGACCGTCAGTGGCTTCGTTCGGATGAGTCCTGCCTTCTGAAGGCGCTCACGGGTGATTTTTGCTGACTCGCCATAGACGATCTTCTCCGGTTCTGGTTGTTTGACAGAGATATATTCTTTCTGGACGGGAAGGGGTTCATCGTCGCTCTCGGAGGAGTATGTTGTAGCCATGATAGAATCCTGGATGATGTTGTTGCGCAGGTTGTGGCCTCGAGAATTGCGATCGAAAACAGCCTGGGCAGCCCGAATGTGGGCTTATATAGCTTTCGGGCTGTCTGGTCCACTGTATGGTTGCACTAAGAGTACGGTCTGTCTAGCTTTCGAACAGTTCAAGATATTTCTGACATGAGATGTATCCCCGATGTTCAAATCAAGCTCATGATTTCACCATCCCGCTTCTATAGGGTCTATCCGCAGTTTGTGGATTTCTGAGAGATACCAAATCGAGATCTAAACCAAGAAGCCCGATTCACTTAAACAGAGTACGACCGGTCCTGTGCTGCAAAAGACGAATGAGTCAATGCACATTGCAGACACATTTTGCAGCCGCTTTCATTTTTTGGATGTTTTCGAGTGGCGAGTTGGTCGGTGCTGGGCGTCGTACGCAAATACGTGAAAAAGATTTTGAGTAGTTGGTTTAGTAGCACAGTTAATAGCATGGTCTCGGCGATCTACCCATAGAGTAGGTCAAACACGGCATCGCTCGTTCTGAGAACGACATAGAGCGAGGAACATATCGTATATCGTATGTTTATGTTGATCAGCGTCGATCAAGGACGACTATTTCCAATTTTTAACTATAAAGCGACTCGGCTAACATATAAGCATATAAAACGTTCGGTTTTATATGTTGGACGAACCAGAAATACAAGCGGTTTTCTGTAACAGTTGTTTTTGGTTATATTTTATTTCGCACATTCAGAAAACGTTTTTATAAGGGCAATTAAGACTCATCACAGCAACAATTATTTCTCTCCTGGGTCTGCGGTCACGTTCGCTTCGGGCAGTGCACTTCAATCATTTTTTTCCTTTCTTCCCTCCGGTGGTCTTTTCCTTCTGCTGCTTCTTCTGTTGCTGTTGACGTTTCTCGATATCGGACTTCCAGTATCCGTGAGGCACTAAAATGAACTGTATTTACGTTTTCTTTCAAAGATACTTACCGCGACCGCCTGGGAAGTTATAGACGTTTATTGTTACCGGCAGCTTCCGGATCATGCCCGCGCGTTGAAGCTGTTCCCGCTTGAGTTTCGCTGATTCGCCAAAGATGATAACTTCCGGCTGGGCTTCAGGAACGGGGGTGTAGACCTGCTGTTGGGCGGAGACGGAGACGTCTTCATCCTCCGATGAGGAGTAGACTTGATTGCTCATTCTGTAGATTGGACTTGACTGGAGCTGGAGGAGTTGACTGGAGCTGGAGGCCGATGCGGTCGATAACAACAAGACTGTGACCTCAGCGCCTTATATACTCTATTAGCTGTCTGGCAGGCATATAGACGCCAAATGAGACTTTCTGTCATGTAGACGTCTGAACTGTAAAAGTACAGGACTACGGTATGTCTATACGCCATTGAGTTGTTCGTGGACGTTCGACCTGTTTATGTTCAATACTACGGTAGCACAGTTAGTAGCATGGTTTCGGCGATCTACTCATCGAGTAGGTCAAACACTTCTCATGCATTTCATCGATGGAACATGACATGAAATTTCCCATCTCTCTCTGTTCATAGATCAAATCCCTGTTACTCTCCACATGATAAATGGTTCACTTCGGCCATGGCTTCTGAAAGCAAGCATTTTAGGCAGTATCTCTAGAGCATCCTCAATGATCTTCTTTAACTTTCATAGTAACTTTGTGCACCAATTGCCTAAATCACTTTCAACCAGTAACCTAACGTTGACAGATTCTGTGGCTATTCTTCCAACGAACCCTACACAATGCAAATTTGAGTCAGAAATTGAGAGCGGAGGCGAAGGAAAGACACAAAGTACAAAGAAAAGCTAGAGAATGACGGCATATATAAAGACTGTGGATAGCGGATGTACATGATCCTAGTTTGTTATTGAATTCTTTAGATGATTTCAAGAAGAGGACAGTGGTAAAATCGGAGGAAAATCGTAAGCATCTAACGTTTTGTGTCATCCCCATATTTGTCACTAATGTATTGTTCATGCCACCGCACATGTTTTCTATTATTCATTAGTTTCTTGTCGTAGGTGGTACTCAATTCTAGGACACCCCCTGACTTTCCGCATCTGGATTGATGTCATTGCCTTGTTTCCATAGCGTTACCACATCGTGTTACTTTAATAAACAATTTATGTCTCAACATCATCATACATTTATCTGTTTAAATAGGGGGAATGACGTCGTTGACGAGTTCAACAAGGAGCACAAATAGTCTAGCGGCCAAAGCGGAGGATAGTGTCGGCGTCTACGGGCTTGTGCGCGGCACGACTATATCTAGAAGGAGCTGTGACGGTGATGAGACCCACGTGCGTGCCCTAAGCGCCTACCTTCCGAGCAAGCTCTCCTCCTGCTCGATGTCTCTCTTGCCGAAGCGGATCAGAGGAGCGGTTGAGGGGGTGCGTTTCCCAAAACGGATCAGCGGCATCGTGTCCGGTCGTTTGCCGAACCGGATGAGCGGTGTGTTCAGCGTTGACCGTTTGCCAAACCGGATCAAAGGGTCAAGCGAGATGTCCTAGGAGAGAGCAGTCAGTACATGTGGGCTTTAAGGTCAAAAAGGCCACAATACAGTAATTGTTGATGTACATGACTCGCATTTTCACGAATTGAGTCATCTGATCTGTATCAAAGGTTACAGTTCCTGCTCTTGTAATTCTAAAGCACTCACATTGCGGATAGTACGAGGAAAGTCGTCTTCTACGTCGGCGTCGCGTTTCCCGAAGCGGATAAGTGGGTTCTGAAGACGGCCGTCGCGTCGTTCGATCGCAATGGGCACATCGTCGGCAAATCCAAAGAATCCTGCTCCACCACGCTTGTCGTCTAAGAACACGCGGCTACAGTAGCCAACCCTACGGAACTCTTACATTCGTCGTCGAGCAGTCGAATCTCGGAAGACTCGAAGGCGAGCGCGACGTTCACGGCGAGTAGAGCGACGAGGGCGGCTGCTTTAGTCATGAAGAACGACGATCCTGTAAGGGTACCCTGTAAGCAGGAGAGGAGGTCAGGAACCGCGAGTGGAGAACGTCGCGAGGCACGAGTGAGGCCGACTGCCCTGGATGTGGGGAGGACGATCCTGGCGGCGTATATATTCGCCACGAGGGCCATTTCCGTAATTGTATCTCAGACTAATTGAGAAACGATTGCTAATTGATATATTGTCGGTGGGGCGGATTTCGGCCGCGTGCATGCGGTCGCCAACGTGCGTGGAACTGTCGCGCCGCCAATTAAGGGGGATTTCGTTACGTCACGGGCCAAAACGGGCAGAAGCGGCCCGTCAAGACACGTCAATTGGCAACGTCGGTGCACTGCGTCACAAACGATGATTTTTCCAGGACGATGTCCATTGGAAACGTTTTAAATTGGCCAATTCGGTTAATGATAATATGCTCGGAGACGCTATACATATGCTTTGTGTAGTGTAGGAAACATGACCTCTTGCAATCTGAAGGCGCTGCTTCTAGGAGGAGCTGACGAATGCTACAAGGTACGCTGGTTAAATGAAGGCTAGTTGAGGAGACCTTTCATATCAATTCAGAACATGCATGTGAGTATGCTGGGACAGACCATGCGGAACTTCAAAAGAAAATTTCTTACCGTTCGTTTTTCTGCGACTAATAACTAAAGTATGGGTGTGAGAAGTGCACCTTTACTTAGGTAAAAAAAGAGTCCCTAGAGGATGCATGCGAATCAACCGTGTCACCTTCCTGACAGGCGTATCTCTGTTGCATTAAACCTCTACGACTGCCCAGGCCACATACCACTCTAGAGCATCTATGGCTTCAGCTACAGTTCCTCGTCTGCCGTTTTCCTCCGAAAAAAAAAATCGTGTCACACGTCACTGACTTTTGCTATCCCATCACGGGCAATGTGCTCTTCCGCCTTCGTCGCCATGTACCCGAGTTCATTTCCGCTAAACACAAGCACAGAGCGTTCGCGCGCCGCAATTAAGCTGCGTGGGTCTGCAGACATTAACTGCACGCTAATGGGCGTGATGCGCGAAGCCCAAAAACATTTCAAATAATAAGCGTACATATTGGATTAAGAACGATTTTCGGGAAATTGTTCCCTCGGCGACCTCTACCAATTGCACTGATTTCAATTTTGAGAATGAGCGCGTAATCCGGTTACCGTAGTTCACAAGTGCGCATGAATGGGGATTTGGGTGAAAATATGCGTGGACCCGGACATGAGACCGGGAGACGAGAAAGTGGACAGAGGTCTTTGAGCAGGTGCAAGGTGGAGCGTAGAAAAAGGGTGCGGATAAGCGACCTTACTGAAACGCTTAGAATTTGAAAGGATCGTTCCCTTGTCGAACTTTGACAAAGAAAGGGTCCACATGGCTGGCGTGTCAGATGCATGAAGAGCTGCTTCGCTCATCAGCCTTTATTGAGCTCAGACTGTATTTATACCCATTTTTTGCATGAAGCCTGATGAGCATGTACCAAAGTACTTCTGCAGGTACGCTGTAAGAACATGGTGATGATGGTTCCAATGATCTATACCGGGAACGAGCGATGTGCACCAATAGTCTGAAATAGGTTTAAAGATTCGAACAATATAAGAAGACTTGGGAAAGTGACGTGTCCCCATGGGGAGATTATACCTAGACCTTAGCTTGTGTTGTAGACAAAGAAGTGGTTCTTCGCCTTTTTGATTGGGCTCTAGGGTTACTGTTTTCTCATTTGGCTCGTTTGGATTACATTTTTATCTCAAAACTTTGGCCCATACATACCTTCTTACAAGCCTCTGGGTTTGGTACATATCGACCCATGTAAATTTTGCTTTCCTGCTGTGCTTTTCCTTGAATAAAAATGGTGAGCTATCCTACCGTACACCGAGCGCCCTATCGATTTCTTCTTCGTTCGCAAATATTTCAAAATGGTAAAAGTTTGTCATCTCATGTGGTCCAACCCAATAACTTTTTTCGGCCCTCGCTAGGATCTCTGAACATTATGAGAATGTCGCTCGGTGCAGCGAGGAACCACTAAACTTCATTGGGTATTCCGCAGACGCAATGTAGCAAATATCATTAATTGTCCAATTCTTTGCTCGTCATCCAATTATGAAAGTCTGTGGTGTTCTTTATGATTGTCTGCAGAAAACGCTAGCACAAATTTATAGCCGGTCATAAAGAGAAATACGAATGAAGGTTGTAAGCTGCAAACGACGAACAAGTCATCGTCGTCATTTTATTGTTTAAAGATTTAAATTTTAAGGCCATAGATTCTACCGGTGGCCTTATACCGAAATACTTAACCTTGATGCTTAAAAAAGCAGTTATTAGGATATTACGTAACAGAGGGTTCCAAAGCTATCTATCATCGACCATGTTTTCAAAATGTAACAGTCGACATTAGGTCATAAAAGTCTCATTCCAGGAAGAGAAACCTGTTTTTCGATCACATATGACATAGACTGAAAAACAGGATTTACACTATCCACGCAACTTTGACATAACCACGAAAAAAATGTGCATTTGACCCAACCGCACTTAACAACATTTTAGCAAAAAGCCGCCAAGTTCAAAGTTCGGAAAGGTCCCCTTTAAATCAAAATCGAAAGAAACAAGAACAAAATGTGCTCCTACCGTAACCTTCTAACGTGTGTCCGAACACTAACATTCTTCTCTCTTATGCAAAGACTATCTCGCAGGCATCACTGACACAATATTAGTAGCATACAGATTAATACGATCAAAGCAAACCATAAATTCCTGCGAATTTGAAGACATCGAATCCTCTTCTGGACCTGGAAGACACGGATTATGTGCATGGCACAATGCGATTTCATGTAGGCTTGACTTCTGCCGGATTAGACATGCAAACGACACAGAAAAGTGAAAAGACGAAAACAACACTACGGAGAATTAGCCATTAAAACAAACATTAAGAATTAACCGTTCAGAGGAGGCTAAAACGGCCGAAATTTATCGTTGACCAACCTATCGGTGTTTTCGCGTCGTCGCTGCGTCTTCAATGTCGTAGGTTGATAATGAGTTTCAGACTCCTTGCGAAATATCAATCAAAATGAGGACCATTTGTTTGAGTTCTTTGTTGTCTTCAGTTTAGTGCGTAATTATGAGAAGAGGGTAAACCTATGAGCGTGACGTATTTTTATATTAATTTTTTTTACACAACTGTACCCTACGAATCTGCGAAGGGCTCGCGTGGGATAACAGGTCTGCGTCATGCAGTAGCTCTCGGAATCCCGCTCGAAATAGCAGCAATTGAGGTCGGCAGAGAATTCTTTGTCTCTCTTGCGTAAATTCGTTTTTGGACCGAACTATTTTTGTAAGATAAAAACCTGTGAAAAGGGTTAATATATTAGTTGATTGAAATCTGTAGGAAATGAAATAGGGGGAACGA
>KN168795.1:55533-71690 GCA_000757755.1 Steinernema glaseri
GCGTCACAGAATGTGTTCTGCGTGGCTGTTTTTAAGAAACCAATGTTTTTTTACTGCAAACTCTTATAGAGTTCTTTGAGGTTCTGTTGCACACTGAAGAAACCTACTCATAGAAATTACTAAACAAAAGATTTGACCAAGCTCATTGTAAACTAAGACAATGCGAACAACCCTTCGAAATAGCATTCGTGGATGATAGGACGAATTAAGCCAGCGCTTCCAGAGAAAATAATCTCTCGCTATCAATATCAAGGTCAAATCCTATAACGACAAGACTGAGTAGGTTTATAAGCAAATTACCAGGACTCATTCATTATTTTATGGCTGCTAAAAAGTGTCTTGAAAAGTTGATGAGAAAGAGTGACATCACCTCTGTGGTCCCGGCGAAGAATAGTGCATTCGTATTCATGTAAAAACACAAACACTGAGACATAGCCAATCAAAGATGGACCATGAATACGGTAGCGTAGAGAAACTGCAGTAGCAAATGACTCTAAGGAATCCAGCAGCAAAAGCACTTTTTATTACTTTCAAAAGTGCGCCCATCGGATATCACAGTTCAGACTACATAGCAGAGAAGAAGCTCTGTTGTTCAAAGCGCAGCTGCACTTGTGACCACCGATTTAGAAAAAAAAATGTAAATTTATGAAAAATTATCCCTTAAAAGATAAACTATCGGTGCAGGAAAAGACGTTGTTGTTTGAAGATTGAGTATCCAGTCCAGTAACCACCGCAAACATCATTTTCCTTCGAAGAATCAAATCATTTATTGCTGAAGAGAGGAGAAATGGAGACTACAGGAGAAATGTTTAGGAAAGTAGGGGGCAAGAGGATCAGCTCACCTAAACGAAGCTAGACACTTTCCTTGTCAGCGAACTATGATATATTTAGTTTATTACATCACGAACGACGCACGAAGGCTGATTATTTAATTGCACCAAAAAAAAAACTCCAAAACATCACTCCACCGGACATAGCACATTCCGAAGTTTGATCATTTCCATTCTTAAATAAGGTCTTCTAGCATTGTGTTGGCTTCGGACAAAATGCTTATTTCCTTCTTCAGGGCGGACTTTGCTTCACCTGTACTTTCTATGCAGATAATCCTTTCCCACTTTGATGCATCCACATGTAGCCCGTGACAGACTTATTTGCCAAAGCAAATGACGAACATTCTCTCGTCATTAGCCTCTAGGGGAATTGCAGGCTTGCCGGAGATAGCAAAGGATACGTTATGTGGAGAAAATTATAAAAGATACAGTATCCAAAGGAGCCGACACAGAAAATGTTTTCCAAGTGCTGGAGCCTTTTTTCACCTGTTAGGAGGATTCACCTGTTACCTTAAGGAAGACTTTAAGGAAAAAAACGTTAAGGAGAAGATTTTAAGGAAGGCTTCTTCACCACAACCCTAACTCTTTTTTTTGGTACGGTAGACACTTTTCATTTCGTCCACCTGCTGAGTTGGGTTCACGAATGTGGTTCACGGTCCGAGTAAAATTAGTTTTCTATGCAGATAGCAATGCTTTAATGTTTAATATATCTTTCTTCATCATTCAATGCGAATTATTCACCTCTGCTGCGACCACGTCTTTATACGTTTTAATTCTTTTCTAACTCATTCTTATTTTCTGCACATATGTACACTCGAAAGCAGTTCTCAATTAAATATGCACCGGTATCACCAGCGGTCCTATCAGAAGATCCGGGGAGTGATCTGCTGACTTAGCCGAGGAGAGGTAGAAGTCGACGCGGCCAACAAGTGTGTTGTGCCCGGCTCCTTCGGTCTATAAAGACACCGTTTTACCTTCTATTAGAGTCCGGGAATCTTTACCTCGTGGGTTCCGAAGCAAACTGTGAGTGCACGTATATGGCGATCATGGGAAACTGGACCAGGTAGACCAGATAGAAGATCGCGTCTGCGTACAGGTAAAATATGTAACCGCTTTTCGTAGCGCGTAGAGCTACGAATTCGTCGGCTAACTGTAGGATGTAGTAAGGAGTGTTGAGGAGCAGCTGTATCGTGGCCATCATCAGGCAACGGCGCATTGCCCTCTGTCTCCTTGTGTGACATCGCTGAAAATAATACGGTATTTTGAGATTATTTTAATTTAGGTAAATCGTCGACTTCCTCCGTGTAAGAAAGGGAAACAAAACAGTACACTAGATGAAAGTGTCTAGATGAACTTATAGTGAGTCGGAAGATATTCCAAAGAACTACCACTACCGACAGCTTAACTTTGTTTATAGCATTAAGATATGTATGTTTAATATTTTTGTCTTCTAATTTTTGTCTTTGCACCATAGAGCGTTTTTGACGACTTGTAATTACTCGTGGCACTTACCAGAATACTCTTCTCTGACTGAATCTTGAAGCTCGAAGGAGGCGTCATCCCCGTGTTAGACGAGTTAGTCTGTGATTTCATGTTTTCCGTGCTAATGACCGTGAACTTGACTCCTCTCTGGTTCCACCCGACGACGGCCATGTCCGTGACCACGGTGATGAAGAAAGGAATTGCATAGGTGAGCATAGATTCCGCGACTGCGATCCACTTGAACAAATGCTCACTGCAACTTGTGTTCATTACATAAGGATTTCCGGCGATGAGGACCCACCTAACCACATTCGTGTCAGGACCACAGAAGCTGCCGACGATCTGACCTCCCTGGTTCCGGATCAAATTCTCCGTCATCAGGATAGGCGACCAGGACTGTGTGAACAGCGCCATAACACCCGTGATGATGAGCAGTTTCCTCGTGTCTTCGATGAAGCTCAGCAGCCACTGCATCTTCTTGTGACCCATAGGAAAGAAGACGTAGACGAAGCGCTGCGCGAACATGGTCACCCACACCCAGTTCACGTAGCAGGCGGTGGTGTTGGTGATGAACGCCGTCATTTTGCACATTAGCGCGCCTACAGTATGATAGTTATAATCGACTCCTCAATGCTTAGAACTCACCTTTGAGACTGTGGAACAAGTAGTCGGAAACGAGGTTCAGACAAATGGCGAATAGCATGAGTAGATTGGCCACGATCATGCTGGTCAAGAAGTGGAAGTAGTGCGACGTCCTGTGTCTGAGCATGATGGCGAGCGCGTGCGACAGCACTGGAACGCTGGTGACGATCATGAAGAGGACGAGCCACCATAGGAACCTGGAGATGGTCATCCAGGTGGTCAGGGCCTCTTGCGACATGTGTTTCTCCTCATCCATTCTGGCTTCGGTGCTGTAGGCCTACAAGAACACACTGTGTGTGATGAGTATTCTACGCGGCTAACGAGTCTTTCAGGGGGCACGCTGGACAAAGAGTACGGTAGCACTCCAGATCGTAGAACGCGAAAAACACAGAGCGCGGTTTTTATAAATTAAGGTAGTATAGTAGATGAATAATGAGCAGCTGTAAGTGCAGTCAGTTCGTTCAGCGGACATTTGAGTACAAGTCAAATGGACCTGCTAAACACGTCCCTTTCTGATAGGACAGACAATATTATGACTAACCTAGAACCAACGTTAGTAGACAATGACATGGCTAACGAACTGGCAGTGCACGGCAGCGAAGAATGGGTACGGAAGCACTAATACCGATCAGAAACGGAAAACAACCGATTTTGAAAATTCAGGTTAAGTACTACATGAATAATAAAGAACGGAGATATCAATGGCGCTAGTTTAGTACCGGTGAAAACACACTATTCACACTATTGCTCCAGAGATGACACTGGTCCAAATGCAAATGCTCGCCGAAAACCGCGAATATGAAACCGGATAGAACTGTACATTAAAAGCTGTTCTTTAGGTCTTAAAATGGGGTGGGACCTGACGTCTAGATTGTCTGGGTGGCGGATCATAGTCGTCAATGCGACGTTGTTATCCGGAGCATTCCGAGACGGACTTTTTAGGGACATCCGGGGAAGACGTATGTTTGCGATCATAGGGAATCTCCTTTACAAACATCCGAGTTTTACCAGGAACTTTTAGAGTATTTACATTCGCTAGTCGGTGAAAACTGCAAGGACAAAAACATTGCGGTCTTGACGTGAAGGGATGTCCGCCGTTTAGAGCCCTTTTGATCTCATTACGCAAGGATTTCTTGAGTTGAGGACCCATTTGACCATATTCGTATGGGACCCCCACGTTCCGGATAAAATTCTTGGTTATCAAAATAGGCGACTCCTTTGTTTTACGGTAGTTTAGGTTCGGTCTTACAGAGCTCTGATTTGGATACACAAAAGAAATGTTAGCTACTGCCTCACGCGCCGACATATGCTCCTTTTGATCTGTTTACTGCACGTACGTGGCATGCTGTTTTGGACGTTTCAAGCAAGGTTCTGCAATATCAGCTCTGCCCCCTTAATTCGGTCAGCAAGTCCTTCAAGTGTTCCTTCCTTCCAACGACAAGCTCTTTGCGCTTGTAGAAACTCTGTGGCTGTCGCTAATGACAGAAGACTCACGAGAAGCAAATAAAAGAGGCAATAAACGAAACACTGTTTGTTTTTGTCTGCGAAACAAAAACATTTTTCCTTGCGGAAGAAGACGCCTAAAGCAGCCAGGCGGCTGCTAACTACTGACGATAATCCATTGTGTTCTGCCTAAAACAGAAAGCCAAAACAGACGTCCATTTGGACGACGTTGTCGTGCACACGGTCCTATGTTGCCTAGAAATGTCCATTAGGTGGGCAGATGAAAAACATCGCAACGAGTACGGCCCGTCCATACATAGTTTAGTAGGCCCGATTAAAAACATTTTGAGACGCGACGAGAAGGTCGCCAGGACACGCGTTCTCGTAGGCAGACAGGTCATTCATTAGATTGGGGTACCTTAAAACTCGGTCAGCACACGCAAGCCAATTAGAGGGGTTCCGCCAATACAGATAGAGGCAGGTCTAAAATTTGTTTTCATTAGGATTACGGTCAAGGATTGTCGCCTGAAGTTCAGAACATTGACTTATGGCCCGGCTGATAACAGGAAGAAGACGTGCGTACATCGTTTTTAGCGCCTAAATGGATAGCGAGAAGATCAGATACGTGTTGATGTAGGAGCATGGAGGTGGATGTTCGCACATTGGCACACCGACGCCGTCAGACCAAGGAACGGCAAAGAATGGACGTTAACGATGATTACACCGTAAGCAGCAGAAGGCATGTAAAATACACAGGTTGTTTTCTAGATGACCTCGGGGCCATTCACGGTCGCGCACTAGGATGATCATCAAAGAACGGGTATGATTTTTTTGGAGATTCTTAGAATATGAGCAAACGAATGTCCCCTACCACGGCGAAAGGAAGGTTTTTCTGTCTTTCCACAAGGTTATTGGTCTTAAATTAAGATCTATATTACTTTTAACTACCGAGCAAAAAGTAAATGAATCTACCTCCGGCAAGTCTGGATATTTCTCCTCGGAACACAGGGTCTTTTGAGGTCGGCAACGAGGAAGTTCTGGCAAAGTAAGCTCTAGAATTACTTGCTAAGGGAAACAGGTTCTCCTCACGAACATTGAAAACATTCTAAAGAGTTTTAGAAGCCGAAGTCTAATAATAGCAAAAGCACCTTGTTGACGTTGACGGAAAAGGAGAGATTGCCCAGCTTGGGCAGATTTAAAATGTCTTCCTCCACTCAAATAAAGCCGTGGCCATAGTCAAGTTGCAGTAGATTATGTGAAATGTAAACTACTCCCGACTGGACATTTTTTGACTTGGACACTTTCCTGTCACGCTTACTTTTAAGCACGTTTTGCAGAGATTCGTATGAAGTGTATACTGTCATTTACTGAAGCCCTAGGAATGGAAGATGGTTCCTGAATCAAATATTTACGTGTATCCAAGCGCACACGTTTGAATTTCTGCAACATTCATCACTTTACTGGTTTCCCTTTATCGCCGGAACAAGCAAGGGAAACCCCGACGAAAAAATTCAGGCTTTTCCGATCGAGCAGGTCGCCTAGGACTTCAAAGCAGAGGACTATAAACATACAACGAGAAACGACTATAATCACGCATGTCTTGATCCATGCACTACCGGATTCTGACCTCATAGAACAAAATGATTGATGGAATAAACTGGCATTGCGCTTAAATGTCCGCACAAACAACCGCAAAACGGAATTAGATGAAGCATCGCAAGCACTAACTCGCGATTAGCTTGCGTCGTCCAGGAGAGGGGCCCTTTAATTAGAGGCTTGTAGGTTGGTAGAGCGAAACGGGAACTCGAAAAAGTGGAAAACGGGGTGTTCCATGCAGGAAGACACGTATTAAGCTACTAGTCAATGAGGCAGTCATGTACTATTAGCAGTCAAACCTGCTCTAGGGGAGGTCCGATGACGCCTACGCTTCTGGGAACTGTTTTAAAATTATTGAACGCTCTGTTGCAAAAATAGCATCAGATTGCTGAAATTCGAAGAAGATGCGCTAAAATCGAACCTATTTCAATCTTGGATATCTTGTAAACAGGGCTTCATTTGGGTGACCAGTATTCTTGACTTACTAAGCGAGTGGTCTCTGTTTTGGCTTTAAATCTTTTTTAGTTTGTCTAACTCGGAATCGTGTGTTATCTCCCTCACACGTTTAGATATACTCTAAGATGGCACAGACGGCAATATCAGAGATAGGATAAGTCCGTTTTATAGGTAAGAAGTCCAAGAAACAAACAGACCGCGTTAGAGCGCAAAAAAAAACAGTCGCTGCGGGACCACCGAAGGGTCCTATTCGAAACGTAAGAATCCGAAACAAATGATTATATGTACAAACCAATGCGTCTTTCAACTGTTCATTTCCCTCAAGCATAGATTTTCTCTGTTCGTCTGCGCTCTCTCACACCGCTCGTCCCAGACGGTCGCTCCGAGGGGTGTACAACAAAAGCGCGGTGCTTCGAAGGTGAAGCGTCCACCACGTGGACGGGTGGTCGTATTTCTCCGCGATACCGAGATTTCCTCTTAGGGTGTCTCTAAGCAAGACACCCATGAACAAGTGAAGGAGGTCGGGTGGTAAAACCACCTTACCTTCTTTGTTTTTTTCCAAGATGGTCCCTATGAAATAAGCGTGATGGTAGATGGGTAAGGGCAGTGGACAAGTTCAGTTTTATGTGACGGTGGACGATGGGAGCTGTAGTTCTAGTACTGTCAACAAGTACGCTGATTTTTGTCTGTGATTCTTACAGAATACAATCCGGAGCAGATGCCGTTTTAGAATTTCTTCGTTAAACTTGCAGAGCTCAATTTCTGCAAAATCTCATGAAAATCTTATTTTCGCGTAAAAATCAACGAAACTGATAGTTTACATTATATTAGGCGCGGTAGATGCCTCGTTGAACATCTGTTCCGTAGGTTATAAGGGCCACAGCGAACAAAAACGCGAGAAGAAATGAGAGTTAAGAGGACAGCAGCCTTCCGTACACGCTTAGACTCATCACAACTCCAGCTGTTTCTGTCAAGGACGAGTATTCTTTCAACAAATGACGCGCGGATAGGCCGCCTCGAGACTGGATGGAAGTAATCGGCCGAAAAGAGCTCAAAGCAGTTTGCAAACCACGGTCCTCCCACATGACGTGTCCGTAAACAGAAGTGATCATGCGTAAGCGACACATTTGTGCTGTGAATTTTGATGGGATATCTCTAAAATTAATGGCAACCTGAGTGGAGTCAAAACAAATGGACACGGAGAGGGAGAGAAATCGCATGAAAAGAAGGCGGCTCGTACGCTGAGGTGAGCAAGGTTCACCCTGTCACGGAAACACTCTGCTTCGGGAACCACTGGCTTCACTTGTTTTTCGTCGTTCAAATCGGAACAGGAAGGAAAGAACTTGGTGCCACGGGCAGATGGTGAGTTTATTCGAGAGGAGAGGGACACGCCTGTTTGTGAATCCCAAAACGTCATCGAACCTTTTTGTTTCCATCCAATGCGCCTCATTTTGGGAGAGGGCCGCAAATTGGCAAATAAAACCGATCGGCCGAGCGGTCCGCCAGGAGTATTATAATCGCCAGATTGTATCCAGATACAACAGAACGCCAAAGTCCACTCTGACGCAACCCGGAACGAGTTTGGAACGCCGGTTTTATGAGCGAACAAACAGTGGCCGTTAATCCGACACGCTGTAGAAAAACCGAACAAAACATACAACAAAGTGCCTTTTTGCGTACGAACGCTGATTAGGTTTGGCCCTAGGAGACTACAGCACACGGCCATTGAAAAGGAATGATCGTTAAACTCACGAAGACGCATACAAGCAAACCCACAGGGACATGGGAGGGTTGTAGAAAACAGGAAAAGCGAAAGCAACAAATCTGGAAGGATAGAAAGTTGGTTTCGAAGTGGCAAGAGGGGTCACAAAAAGTGCAAACGGAGGCGTTATAGGGTGGTAGAGCGAAACGGAGGCAAATTTGCTCAGTATGGCTGATTTGATAACCATTAATTGTTTCGTTTTTTTTTCGCGGTTTTCTTTTTTTCAAATCTATCCGATAAGAAGAAGTCATAAAAGCAATGTTATACAGAATGAAAAAGCATTTTTTTGTAGAAATCTTTACAGAAGCCCTTTGGAAATTTGTCCCAAACTTCAATTATCATTACTTTTAGCTTTAAGGAAAAAATCAAACCAGTTCATCTTGGAATTGAGCCCAATCTGAGTAGACGAAGAAGTAGAATTTCTGGTGCTTTATAAACAATTTGCCTTAAAAAATAAAGTGTGAAGAAAGCACCAAATACGATGAAGCAAGTTCTGAAATTTGAGAATTTTAACCACCCTAAAATCAGTTTTACACAAAATAACCACTTTCAAATTTGAAGCGACGTTTGATTTGAGATTTCGATGCAATAAAAGAGGAAGATACCAACAACCAGCATACAAGAATCTGAGTACACGCTCAAATCTCACATGCCTTTATCCGAGCCTATCACAACTCTATTTTGTTCTAGCCCAAAACAAGATGAACTGGCGTTGCGTTTAAGTAGGCAACAAGGAAGTACCCAAAAGCAACAGATACGGGCGGCCAGAAAGTTAGATCCTCCATGGCTAGGGGCAGGCTGGCAGAGTCCGGAAGTACAAATTGAGTTGCCGAGATTCCGAGTACTTAGCTGCAGGATCAAGACTAATAAATGTTTCCAGCTTAGTAGGATTCTCTCACGGCCCGTGTTGCCCGAAAGCGCAAAATGAAAAACGCGGGCAAAGGCCACCACCGTCACTCAACGTCGAATTAAAGCCGACGCGGCGTCTATTTCGGTGCTGACGTAGTTGTGACTTGTGCCAACCGCAATTTGTATGCCATAATTGCGAATTAAAAAACAGAGGGCCATGCTGAAGTGACGCCGCCTTCTGGCGGGAAGCCAAAGATTGATGTTGCCGAGAGTCAACTGGCCACCCGCTCGTCACGCGGCTCGTTCTCAACGGAAGTGATAAGTGATTGATGAGTCCGTTCAGACGGGTTCCAAACGACGGACGTGCGCGAACTTCCGGTTAGGTTGTGTGTTGAGTGAAAAACAAAAATTCGGCGATCATTAGGAAGGAATTGGGCCGCATGGAGTGGGCTGGAAATAAACTGCTCCAATCGTCAGTCTCTCAGGTCCAATTTGTGTTTTGCCTCCGTCCGCTCTGTTTGTAGACAGAGAAAGAAAGTTGCGTGGAACTAATCGCTCATAATTCAGACGCTGAATGCCTGAGCGCTGTTGGACTCCGTTGCGTGGACTGAGGACATTATTAGAAAGAAGGTGCTAATGTGTAAATATTCTCGAAAGATCCGAGGAAGCTAGCGCAGAATCAACACAACAAGTTTGCTCTTATGAAGTCGTCTGTTGGGCTAATTTTGCAACTTTGCAGACAGCTAACGGCGATCACTTCATACATATGCATGCTTCATAGGAACCTTCTTTTTTCTCCTGAACACCACCTCGAAGTCTGAGTTTCCCTTCAGGATATATATCCTATTTCGAAGCATTACGTCACGCAATTCCGTTTTTCTCTGAGAAATGGAAAGATGATGCGGATCCACTGGAAAGAGAACCCCGCAGGGAATCCCCACCAATTCACGAGTGTTGCCCTGCTACCTTGTAATAATCATAGGGAACCCTGCATTGACACCTTTTCATGATTATCTATCCTTTTCTAGAGACTTTTTGCATTTAAGGACAGGGAAAAGTTCACTTTTTGAAGTATTACTAAGAAATATACCAAGAAAAACCAAAAGGGGTCAATGGAAATTTCCACAACAGGGGTCGGAAAAGTTTTTTTGTTACCCACTTTTCTAACTGCAAGGCCAATCAATTTTTAAAACAGTTTTGACCTACTGTTGTAGTCTTTTAGGACTACTTTCAGCGACAAATAAGGTGGTTGAATATCTGGCAAATTGTCATCCGCCAGCCTTCCGCTAATTGTACGGAAACCGCAATAGGGAGTCACATGATTCTGTTTTTCAAAATTCGGCGAGACGCGCAATTAATATTGAAAATGTCAAGCTACAAGTCCACGGACATGCCCTTTATTCGCTGCTGAGCGCTGATTCATAAAAACGACAAACGACATAGGATCTTTAATTGTGTTCCCTTTTTCCAAAGATCAGTCATTGCAGGGATTTAGGGAATTAAGTGCCCGATAATGCTTCTAATTCGATGATCTGGGTGATTAGTCCGAGGAAACAAGGCCTAAGATCTCTTGTTCTTGCTTATCGCTTCATTTAACTGTTGTACAAATTGGATTGAGCTCGGCCAGAGCCATGAAGAGAGTATAAGTTCGTCCTATCATTCCGGAGCAGGATTGTGTGAAATTTGGGGATGCGGGCTTTGCTGTTTTCAAAATTACTATTTTTGTTTTCCCGATAAATGTTCGTCCAACATAATGACAACGAAACTGAAAAATTCTGCCGTTGCCAGTTAATTCCTCGCAGGACCGGTACAGTAGACTTTTGTGCTGAACTCGAAGTTAGAGGGAAAGTTGTAATAGAAAGGCTAGAGTTTTCGCAGCTCTTTCGACTGGAAAAATACAGGAGCAATTTTTTGCATTGGCTGTTTGGTGGAAGTCATAATTAAATACAGCTCAAGTAATCCGCAAATTTTAAGCTAACCTTTATCACACACTACATGCTCCCGGAAGTAGAATCGCAATGAACTATAAATAGAGAACAAAAACACTGTTATTTTGATGCGAAAAATAAAGGTCGCCTGGATTTGACGCTTTTTTCAGACACCGTACACATGCAAGAGAGGCTTCACGTCTTCGCAAACATACACCGCGGAATTATGACCAGATCACACATCGCCGCAAAAATATGTTCAACTGAGGGTTCGAAGGCTGAAATGGCGGCTCTAATAAGCGCTGCTGAAAACATCACTATTATGCGCGGATTCACGACAACTCAGCGTCTTCCAATCACGGCTAATCCCGGCTCTCGCTCGAGCCGTTGCTGGTGCGAACGTTGATTTACAAGGAGGAGGAGGGTTAAACGCATTATGGGACAGCAACGAAATGTTCGCTCTTTGCTCTCCGACGGCGTTCATTAAGATCATATGGTTAGGTTCAAGTTAAAGTTCACCGCCTTTCGGAATTGATAAGTGCTCTGATTGTGAGTAGGCCCTAAATTAGGACCATTATAGGGAATGCCCTTTGCCAGCGCTTAAGAAGGAAGCCATTTGCAGATTAGCATTTAGAAACCAATGTTTTCGGGAGTTCGCTTGTTTTTTAATGAAATTTGGAGCTGCAGCGGCCAGTTTCCATACAAGTGCTGGACTCATCTCACTGGCTTCAAAGTGGACCAGTTTTGGATTTGTTTAATCCACGCATCATTGAGGTTAATCTCTCGCAAATATTATATCCTTGAGAGCAAGTAACCTTGTAACTATTGTTAATCTCCATCGATGACGTACGTTTAGCATCTTATGACATATACTTTGTATCCATTAGATATGGTGGAGCATGTGTTGTCGGCATGATAAGAAAAACGGCGAATTATATGACATCCAATGTTTATATTTGGCTTTAAAGCAGCTTCTAGAGCAAGCTGATTTCTGCACGAAGGGACATCGACAGGCGATGAGCTGCACCCTGATTATGTACCAGAAGTTGTGTGATAAGGGCATAAAAAATAAAAGAAACTGTCTTGAACTGCCAGCAAAAGCCAGGTCTGTGTGGAGTGTCACGTCCGAGCGTTGACCACAATAACCCAATCAGAGGCTGAGCACCTCTGAAGGCTCTGAAGGATCGGTTACATTCGAACATTTTTTCGCCCTTATCATAGAATATCGGCCCTTGAACGACTGTAGTTGTGACCAGCCTGAGAGTGATCATAAACGGCAAATCATGTCAGAAAGGACGTTTCCAAACCTAATAGTATCGTTGATTACCACTTGCATTACTATCGAATTGCAATAGAACTCTGGAACTTGGAGAATTTGGAGTTATTTAATCCATTGATTTCAGATCATTGAGTCTAATCTCTGACAAATAGCTTATGTTTTCGTGAACTTTACACAAACATTTTAAGAAAAGTGACCTAAACGTTACAGTAGAACATTTCCAAAATTGATATCGAGAAGAATTGACAAAAAGAAGCCACGTTCTCTTCGAGGAAAAATGAAACAGAAGGAAGGAGGCGTGACGCAGAGTCCTGCGTATTATTAACATGATTAGCGGTCGAAAGCCCCAATGGAGCGGCAGAGCTAACGGGACAGAGCGAGCATAGGGAAGCCGTGAAGTGCCCGAAGACCTGGGCGGGATCCAATTAGATCCGTGGTAGAAAGGAACCGACGCGCCTCACGCACATACTTCTAGGGTACGTTTGAAAATATCCTTTTCCCCTAAAGATCTGATTAGTCGGCATTGTGTGCCGCTTAGATAACACGTACGACATAGTAGACGGAGTGAGAGACGGCGATAGTGAGGACACGCTTACGAGGCTACTTAGGGTCCGTTTGCACTCCGTATCGGTAGTTCCGGCCGTGTAAATAAGTGTCTGCTGTCCACTCGTCCGTCCTGGACGTCGCCAGAGTCACTGCTCGACCGAATAGCGTATGCAAAGTAGGTAAAAACAAAAATAACAAATAGAAAAGATTGTCTCTTTTCACGGCGACGGGCTCAAAAGAGTGGAAAACATGACCAATGGTGAACCGATAATCCGGATGAGCATAAGTGGCGACATGTAGAGAACAAAGTGGAGTGGTCGCGAGAGACTTTGACAGGAGGACTTTGGGATGAGTAGAAGACATTAAAAGATCCCATTCTCTCATGCTCTTGTTTCTACGTGTCCAAAAAACGCTTTCGGTACTTTAGGTTCCAATAGGTACTCGTGAATAGAAGAACAAGTAAGCAAAACAACAATTCCTCATAACAAGTTTACTTACGATGATGCCGCTAATGTCTTCCTGCTTTCATTTGCAACTCAATGCTGCATTAGTTGATTAGCACAGATTTCGTAGACCATGCGCCGACGGAGATACGGGATCTGGTTCTGAGCGAAGTTCGGCGTGGCACGGCGAGAGGCATATTCTGCGAATTGGCATAGGAAGATTCCACAGTCGGTAGTATTTGTTTGGTGTGGAATGTTCTGAACAATTCAAATGAGTTAAATGTCGGGTATTCAATAGAACTAAGCGCATTACAGCAGCTAAAGAGTGAAAAGCAAAACACCCACCTCGGCCGTGCTGAGCTTCCACTTGTCTTATTCAAAACCCATCTGCTTCTTGTCCTTGGCTTCAGTAGCCAGATACTGCCTAAACATTCCAGCTGGTTTGAATGGGAAATAGAGTCTGTATTAGTGTACCTGAGCTTCTCAAGGCCACTGTTGTTTTTCCCGCCTAAAGAGTCGTAATACTCAATGATCCTTTGATCCATGTGAATGACCTGTAAAATGTCTGTTAATAAGATTCCTATTGCACATGTAAGACTTACTACAAGGGTCCAGTGGGCCCTGAGGAAGACAGGAACAAGGATCTGGTTATACGAAAAGATGTCGACTTTCCGCGTCCAACGTTTGACAGATTCATATCCGTCCTTTGTGAGCTTTGGAAAGAAGAATGTGCTGTATGCATACACCTTAGTGGGGAACCTTAGAAACCCGTAAGACCTGTAAAACGTACTTTTGGCAGCATGTCTTCATTTGCGGCAGATCTATCGCAGATCATGTGGAGATAGATGTTGATGATTTCATCGTTGACCAACTTCTTGTCCTTGAGAGTGGCCAGATCAGCCCGCGTCAGCTGAGCGCTACAATCTGTAGTCAAGACTTCCGTGGGTAAGCCCTTGCTCCACGCATTTTGTATGATTTTGCTGGCGTCTTCTGGAAGGGCTGAAATCATGTTTGTTATCTAACAGTCATCTTGCCAATTGAATACCTGCGAAGCCTCGAGCACTCAGGAATTTTTTGGCCATGTTATCACTGAAAAGAACACTATGTAAATGTTCAAAAGATCAGCAAGAGCCTGAAAAGAAGCTCAGAACGGCGAACAAAGTGATTTCAATTCGGCATTATCACCAAGTGCTAGTGGATAAAACGCCAAAATCATGACGACGAAGGGTAAAACTTCGACAGGCTAAACAAGGAACCACACCGGTTAACAACATTCGTACAGACGAAATAGACACACCACCCTATGGTTTTGCAAGATGCGACCGCTCTACATCGGTACTGATCGAACACGGTCTAAACTAGACACCATCTTCGCTTATCCGTTGAATGAGACAGTTCTCGGCAAAGCTGTCTACTCCTGCAAAACATGTCTCTTAGGATCGCTTCGGCGATAAATTCTAGACAATATTGGAGGATACGAAGCCGAAGGACAAAACGTTGAATAGGCAAATCGAGCAAAGTTGCAGTTTTATAATTAGAAGACGTCACCAAAAGCCATTGTAAGCAAATGGAATGTAGTCAAATCGGAAGTTTTATGAGATAGTCCGAATCTACGGTCAGTGTAGCCAAATCATTCGACAACAGGGAGATGTCAAAAACGCGACCGGTCATTTGACCGAAAAGCAGAAATGCCTATAAATCTCATAAAGTAACTTTATGTTTTGTTTTTTAAGGCTAGCATAGGCATTACAGATAACTTTGGTAAAACGTCTATTTGGCGAAACGGTTTTCGGTCAAATGTCCGGGCGTCCACAAGAACGTTCTCTACCAAATTTTCTGTGGATTTTTCCTGTTATAATCACCTTAAGTTTTACAATTTCGTCCACTGATACAGTAGCCTGTCGCAAAAATAATTGCCTTTCGATATTCTGTCTGCCGACGTTGTGTTTTTGGGCGTTTCATTTTTTTTCAACGTTATGTTTTTGTCCCGTTGCCCTGTTACTGTCACCAAGGTGGTGTTAAACGGCCTTCGCTGTTGGACCTGGCCGACAAAATGTATGTGCATTGCTCAATGCAATTGAATCTTCAGCTAGCCAATCATTTAATTAATTCAATAGTTCTCAGGGGAGACTGTTTCTGCTCATTTCAGTTCATAATTGCGTCTTGCCAGGAAGAGACGTATTGTACACTCTGGCGTCATTTGCTAAACTCTATCTTAGTCCTTCGTGGCCACATGGGTGCCTGCGTGAGGTTCGTTCCGGATTTTGAAGGTTTCATGATCACTAGTGAGTGGTCGACTTCCTTATTGCATCGGACATAAGTGCAAATATACGCGGGTTAAGTGACTTCGTCGGCCTGATGGCAGCTTCCATCACACAACATACTTACGTGAAAGACAGCTGAAATTCGTAGAAGTGTTTTTGAAACTCTCTGTGGATTACTTGTATGGCTGCCCTTTGTATATCTACATATTTATTCATTTCTGCTTTGATGTGGGTGATGTACATATTCTGGGAGTACATATTTCAAGAACTTTATCAAAGCTATGTCAATTTGGCGAACAAATAAACAAATACGGAACAAATACGATACAGTTTCATAAGGGTTCGTGTTATGCTTCTTCATTATCCGTAAACTCTGGTTGACCGCAAAACAGCTCTATGGAGGTGTGGTCGTCGTCGACTCTATAACGCAGGGTCCATCCGTTACGCCTCGTCCAGCGCACAGTACGTGTAGTTTCGTTTTTTTTCTCCGTTCTTGTCACGTCCGGCGGCAGTGGTATCGCACGGACTTCTTCTAGGGTGACTCTGGGGGATCCAGTAAAAATGAAAACCATTTCATTCTCCGATCGGCACCAGCGTTCGAAGACTACTTTGAGCATCGCGAACGAGATTCTTAGGC
>KN168798.1:0-10566 GCA_000757755.1 Steinernema glaseri
GCTCGACTTTATCGACTTTAAAGTCGAGTCGGGATCACTGGCCTCCGCCCGACTCGCTTCGATCTACAAGGAGATGTTTCGTCCCGGGTCCATCGATCTGAAGTACGTCGACAAGAGCCAAATGGAGGATTCCCTGAATGCATGCAGTTATAGGACCTGGAGCACCGCTTTGTTTTCGCTTCTTGTGGCGATTTTGATCACATTAGTGTTTTGATATTACGCACTAATGACCTATGTAATGGTACCTATCAAGCATAATACATATTTGTTGTAATTTATGAGAAAGAGGGGACGTCGCCACAAAACTGCACAAGTATCCTGTGCTTGACTGGGTAAAAGACGCTTTCGGCTTCGATGCGGGAAGACGATTCTCATGAGTAAGTTCCTTGCCCAAGATCTATAAGTCCGTCGGCTATCTCAAGCATCTGGTCCACTTCGCAAGTGTTCTGTTGGATCGGAAGATAAGAAAGCGGTCGATCTATAAGTACTCTGGCCAACGCTAAACCGTCGCTTACGATCATACCACGCTGAGAGTACGCGAACTCGTCAGATCACGCTGAATATACGCGAACTCGTCAGATCTCGCAAGTCAAGCGTACGCGAACTCGTCAGATCTCGCAAGTCAAGCAGCGTCGGGCCTGGTCAGTACTTGGATCGGAGACGGCTTGGGAATCCCAGGTGTCGTAAGCTTTTTGTGTTTGCATTAAAACACGCTTGAACTGAAAATTCTGAAATTCTGAAAATTCTAACTTCGCCTTTATTTCGTCTTTTGCTACCTTCCCACCAAAAAAAACGCTTGTTTGCGTACTTTTTCGATGGTGAAATATCGGAGAAGTTGCAGTTCTTCAATCTGCTCGAATGTTGGGTCTCTTTAATGCGTCTAACAAAGGTCCCAATTCTCCATTTATAGGTTAAAATATAGTCCAAAAAATGGGATACTTTTGGGTCTTAAAGATCTCTTTTTCGTAAAACAATCCGATGTTCTTCGCTCGCGGCACAGATGGTTTCCCCGACGGAGTTCGTCCTGTTTCACACTAATTTATAGCTAACATAACGGGCCGGATCTCTTCCGGGGTCATTTGTTCGTCTTCGTCGCCCGCCTTGGACCCCTTCCACCCTCCAAGCACTCCGAGCTCCCCACAAAGCACCTTGGAAACTTCGAAGGACGGTCAGCTGTGGAGTGCATGTTGGCGCCTCCTCCGTTTACGCTCTCCGAAGCGCTCCTCGCCGTGCCACTGTTTTTGTTTGCCTCTGGCGATGGTGGCGACCTCTAGCGTTCCTTTTAGATCAGGCGACCATGGATCGGTCGCTCGTCCTCAGCTTGGGTCTTCTGCTCGTCGTCGCCTCCACCTCCCGTGAGTGTCCTTAGATCTGCCCTTCTTCAGAACCTCCTTCAGAGAGCCTCGACTCGGCGTCCGAACTCTCCCTCCAGCGCTCCGCTTTCGACCTTCTTGAAGTCGATCCCTCCGGACAGAATCCAATCCTCGACGCCCTTGCTGACCCTACCGTATCCCAGAAGGTCTCCTGGGTGCTCTCCTCAAGCGGACTCTCTCCGCTCGAGAAGATTGACCGAATTCGGATCTCCATCGGGACGGCGCTTCCCTTCTCGGCGCATCTCGGCTCCTGGGGCTCCTACTTCGACCTCGTGCGTCTCTCGCTCGCCCCGAGGGTCGTCCGATTCCGAGAACTCGTGGCCGAGTGCTCGGAGGCTCCGGAGAGCTCTTGCAGAATCCTGGAGTTTCTCCGGGGATTCAGGACCTCCTTCGAGAGGATCGAGCGCTGCCTCGAGGAGCACCCGATGCTTCTCTGTCTTCGACGCCTCGAAAGCCCAAGATGGGAGCGCGCCAATGAAAGGCTCCTCCAGGGCGTCTTCTCCATCGTCGATCTCAAGCATCTGGCCCATTTTGTAAGTGTTCTCTGCTGGGATTCGATCTATAAGTACCCTCCCCAACACTAAACGATCGCTTACGATCATACCACGCTGAGTATACGCGAACTCGTCAGATCTCGCAAGTCAAGCAGCGTCGGGTACGCGAACTCGTCAGATCTCGCAAGTCAAGCAGCGTCGGGCCTGGTCAGTACTTGGATCGGAGACGGCTTGGGAATCCCAGGTGTCGTAAGCTTTTTGTGCTTTTGTCTTATTTTGGTATTCATCTTGCCGTTGTATTTTAAGAACCTATGAGCCATTTTAAAAGGCCTTGTATTTTATTTTAAGAACCTTAAGTACAACGGAGCCCGATCAGGCACTTGGGATTCCCCCCACCCCCACTTGGAATTTGCTCTCTTGATCCACCAGAAATAAGTCCTAATCAGGGCGTTCGTTCCAGGAACACGTGCGCACCTCGGGCATCGCCTTCTCCAGCGTCTCACCACGACGGAATGGGGTCTTCCCGCTCCTCCGGGACCTGGACAATACTCTTCGCTGCCCGATAGTCAAGCGGAGCGCGCGCTCCGTCTTCCCCGACCTTCGGAGTGGCGTGGCTCGGATTCTGGCCCAGTGGAAGCACCGACCCGCTCCCGAGAGGGTCGAGAAGGTCGCCGAGTTCATCTCGGAGTTCGTCGCACGGAGACACCCCGACGTCGGGGAGATGTACCGTATCTTCGATATCTTCCAGGACGTCCTCATCGAATCGAAATGGGTGCGTTTCCAAGCAGCTGTTGGAGTCTTGTTTTGCAGAGCTCGGAAGGTCGATTTGATATGTTTGAAGAATCAAAAATGCAAAAAATTCTGTCCGACCACCCTAGCTTCCGGTCACATTTTCCCGTCGGTTCCCACGGAGCTCTTAGCACGCGCCTTCGCGCTTCCGAAGAGCTCCGCTGACTCACCGAAAAAGCATCCCCGACGCTTCTTGTGAAAACAAGGACTGGAATCTACACTCTCCCTTTCTAAAACCGAATTTCAGGGAATCGAGCCGAGCTGTGCCTTCCCCGAATCCTTCTTCGACGGGAACGGAGCCCTCCGCGTTGACGTCGACCAGAAGGCCCTTCTGCATCGCGTCGAGACCATCTGGAGGGAGACGAGGGACTTCCGACGGGTGATGGCGGCTCTCCGCGGGATGCGCTTGGAAGACGCGCAGATCGGTCTCTGGGGGTCTTTGGCGACGATGATGGAAATGTGCTGAATGACGAGTAAAGACATCAAATAAGGAATCTGGGTCTCAACACGAAGGGGAGGAGGGTGTCAATCTTGTCACGTCTTCTGTTGTCAGGGAAGACTGATACTTTCTGTGCTAGAGCTAGGATACTGTAAAGTATGCATGTCCTTTCCATCAGAGTCGTCGTCCTGCACATCGCATATGTTCTGAGAAGTAGCAGAGGTTGAACTTGTCAGCTGTCGCTTGGAGAGACTTTGTCCAGTGTCTAGGAGACGAGACAGTCAAGTTGAGACGAGACAACATGGCTGTCTCGTCTCAGAGGAGTGGCGACCCACCTGCAAAGTCGTTCCCCAAGAAGTGGCACAGCGGCCAAAGAACAACCGCACAATCGTGGCGGGACCAATTCTTGGGCCCATAATGCTCTTCAAAGAAGATGGCTTTCTTCGAGAGGACACTGCCGGCTCATAGTCGGCCTTATATGACTTGCTTGAAAGATCCCTTCCGCAGATTCTGCCTTCAAGAGGCTGGTAGAAATCGTGGTGAGACCCTTGGGTTTACCGTTAAAATCACTTTCCGCTTACCTGTTGGTAAATCTCGCTCTCAAGACTGAATTTCGACGTTCCTACTCAAAGCGATCGAGTTGACTCAAGATCAACAGCTCCTTCGTGGCCCCTCACCCTCCCCCGCCTTGGACTCCACACGGGAGATTGCGATTTTCGCGTCCCACCACGACGACCCTGATCCGCTGTTGGGCGCCATTCCTTCACATTTGCCGCAATTCGGATCTTCCGCCTCGCGCGGAGCGTCGCTTCGTTCATTTCTCGGATTCATCGCTCCATTTCAGAAGCTTGCTCGTCCCCGATTCCCCGCTGAAGCCCGAAGATGCCTGGCCCGTCGACGTCACGCAGAGCGCAGCAGAACCCCACGGACTCGGACGTCTACACGGTGGAGGAGGTGCTGGCCAAGCGAGTGAGCGAAGGCAGCGTGGAGTACCTGCTCAAGTGGGTCGGCTTCGACGACTCGGAGAACACGTGGGAGCCGCTGGAGAACATCGACGCCGACCTTATCACTGTGAGTGCCTTCTCTTCAAAGCTCTTCTTAAATTGCTTCCTTTCTGCTCCTTCTGTCTTCTTGAACTTTTCGTTTGCGTTATATGGTACTTCTGTGCTCTCCCGGGCTAGCTGGGGCCTTCAACATGTATCCTATAGTTAAGGAGCTTCCTTAAGTCAGCTCTGGACACGGAGAGAAGTACTTCTTTTAAGCTCCCAAACAAGATCTCTTTCACTCTCTTTTTGTTCCTGCTTTTAAGAAGGAGTTTCCACAAGAGAGAAGTATAGTATGCGCGCCACTGATTCCAAAAGCTTCAGATACCTAACAGCAATCTTAACTCTCCCTTCCTTACCTTCATCTTCTCCTTTTCAGCAATTCGAAATCCGGCACGAGTTGGATGCGCGGCAGAAGGCCGAAGACGACACCATCGTCCCGGTCCGTCCCACAGGCCTGGAGCAGGGCCTCGTTCCCGATAAGATCATCGGAGCGTGCAAGGAACTCGACGACACGCTTGTCCTGGTGAAGTACGAAGGCTCCGATCTGCTGGACCTCGTGCCCATCCAGGAGGTCTTCAACAAGTCCCCCATGCTCGTCCTGAAGTTCTACGAGAAGTACATCCCCGATAACCTCTAGAAGCTCAGGACGTCTTCGTTGCCAGCGCGGATACTTCAATGCCGGTTCTTCTGTACATACTTAAGCGCCTTTGACAGCCTCGGAGTTGAATAGTTTACTCAATAGTTTCCGCAGTTTCCTCAAGATTGTTATCTCTTATAAATAACGTCCAGCGGCCTTCTGGCAGGTTATAATCTTTCTCACAGCGCATCTACTTGTCCTCCTTTGCCAGCACGAGGAAGTCCAGTACCCCGTTCCATTGGTTTCGCCGTTCAGCGAACAAGAAGGGAGGTCACTTTGGCGAATTTCCCCTAAACCACTCGAGAAGACCAATGGTTATGGGGTCACCGGCTGCCTTTTAAGTGAGCAGAAGGCCCATCTTCTGAGTGTTCCGATTCTGCAACCAATCATGAGATCCTTCTTCTTCATCGTCTTCTTCTGCGCCTTCGCCTCGTCGGTCGTCTTCGCCCAATATGGCTGCGGCTACAGTGGCTACGGAGGCTGCTACGGGTGCTCTGGATGCCACGGAAACTATTACCAAAGCTATTATCCGTACTACGGTAACTCCTACGGCTATTCTTCGTATGGTTATGGAGGCTACGGCTACCCTAGCTACGGCTACGGCTACGGGAAGAAGTAAATCTGCTTGGTGCCCTTCCTACCCTTCTGATGCTTGTTCTGACCGTCTAAATAATAAAGGTTGAAAAGGATGTGGGGGAGGGGAGAGGGTCACAAGCAGGGTTGTCTCATGCAAGAAGTAGCCCATGTGTTCTTCTTTGATCAAGCTGAGGCCTCGCACCTTCTGAGGTTCCAGTTGAATTCAATGAAGAAGCTACTAGTATGCATCATAGAGCCTATGTAAGTTTAGCCCCTTTAGCGCAACTGGTAGAGCGCTTGATCAGCAGACTAGAGGTCCCAGGTTCGAACCCCTTGGGAGCTCGGACTTTTTTATTCACTGTCACATGCCACGGGACCCTCTTCGGCCTTTCCAGAGCCCTCCCCTTCTTCCCGTGTGAACCTTCCCGTAGAGTGCAAATCACGGACCTCCTCTCCCTCAACTCCAGAGGAACGCTTCCCTCCCGACGTTCCCACCATTTCGTGCTAAGATCGCGCGGTCCGAGGGGACTGGCGTGACAGGGCGTCAGTAGCCGGCCGGCGCTCATCAATTATTCACTCGACGGTCTTCGCTTGTTTTCGCGTCCGCCGTCTCCGGGGAGAAGTTGCCGAAACGATCCGATGAAAGGCGCATAATCTGTCAGCCCCTCGACGGGCCTCGAGAGTTCCACTCGAGACCGCGTATCGGATGTCCGCACAGTCCCCTTCCGCCTCGCACGCGCGTGTCACTTCCGTCATCTCCTGCTTATGCATAACCGATGTCCTGTTGCGCAAGTGGTCCATCTGCAACTTGCGCAACCGAACAATACCGCGCCCAGCCGGTCAAGAAGGTCCTCGCCCTCTGGCGGCCGATCTGTTGGGACCTATTAGGCTCGCATGTGATGTGTGGCTGCTTCTTGATGAGAACTTGATGTATCGAGGAGGGTTTTTGACATGTTTGTGTTTGAGTAGGTGCTAGTCTTTAGGGGATCGATCATATCGTTTCGGGACCATCTTTTGAAGACAGGAACTGCATATTCGAGCCCTAAAGGTTATAGAAAAATATTCAAAAAAAAAAAGTCGTTTTTAAAGAACTGCTTAGGTTAGATCAGTAAATCCTGCTCTAGCTCGACTTGAGTTGGTTCCTCTGCCTCAAATAACATCACTTCAGGAGGTCCAAATTGATAAATAGACCACTTTTATCGTTTCGGGACGCCCTTCTCTAGTCACTCGAGTCAAACCAATCCCTTTTTGGAGGGATTGTCTTCTTGGACGTGATTTGAAAAATCCTAGGCCTTCCTAGTCTTCCCTGATTGAAAGAACCAAATATTTTGCACCATTTGCCATCGAAACCCGAGGAATTTCCCAGAACCAACCACCCGGCCCATCTCGGGTCCGTTTTTCGTCACCACCGCCTCTTGTTTACCCGGCCGGGTAATCTTTTTCGGTAATCCGTTGCGCGGTGATCATCGCCGAGCACCTCCGGAAGACGCGACTTGTTTCAGCAAACAACGCCCGCGCCGGTTCTTGTTTGTGGGCCCTCTTGTCATCTGAGGTCTTCGACGCGTATCGAATTGAAGTATCGTACGTGAAGTGGGCCGCCGCGTTCCTTGATTCCCTCTTTGATATCGGGATTTATATCAGATATATTCTTATATCGTGAAAGGGGCCTTCCACGCAAAAAGAGGCTGTAGAAGGGTCGTCCTCCTCAGCTACACACTGCACTAAAACTCATGACTAATCGTTTTGTTTGGTTCGTGCTAGGACCTCGTAAGGCCTTCGCACAAATTCTTCAAGTGTTCCTTAGCTCGCTGGAACCTGGACCCAATTATGTAGGTATGTCTTAGGTGTGATGTTGGACTTATTACTTGGGTTTGGCATAGCCTACGGTTGAGTTTTCTATTCCCATGTAGTTTTAAGGGGTAACTTGCTAACGCCCGCAAATCCAAGGAGGGAAAGCAGGATCATCAGATGATACTTCCTAGGTAACTTATGATCGTTCTAAGACCTCGTGCTGGCTTTGTAAGATGTTCCAAGTATTACAAGTATGGTCCTCCTAGACCCTTTAAGCGGCTGTTCTCCAAAGCCATTCATGTGCCTTTATTGAACCTTGGATAAGACCTCGGCATAATTTCACTAAAAAGGCGTTTGAATTATTAACGAAGCGTGCAAACCCACTACTTCTTAGGTCCGCCAAGTCACAAGGCGTGTCTCCACGGGAGCTTTTCCAAAAATGATCAAAACACCGCTCTAATTAGTGCTTTCGCTGTCGCGGAAAACACCATCCTGGGGAGCATTATCCCCTTCGTCGGCCCACGCCACCGCGCTGAGCTCATAAGCTCCTTGTCAAACAAGCTCTCCTGGACATCTCCCTCTCTAATTAAGCGCTTCTCGGCTAGTGACCCTCCTCAAGGAGATTAGCCGAATCATCTCGGCAATTACCGCCGCGTCACACCTTGTTCGCCCCTCGAAATCGCTCGATCACTTTGATGGATCGGGGCCACAATCTTGGCTCCTCGATATACGCTTTAAAGCGCTGAAGTATCAACACTTCGACGCCCTGGAAATCAGCGCAACATTCTGATCATAAACATTCCTTCCGCCACCATCCGTGTGACACCTTGATCGCCCTCACTCGATCACCCTGATCGATCATCTAAGGATTTAGAGCCTTAGCTTCTTGGAGGAGCGTTGTTAAGGTCCTCCTTCAGTGATCTCTTGACTCTGTCCAGCGTATAATAAACCGAAGGGTTCAATCAAACCAAGTTCCTTGGCTTGAACTACCCACTTATAAATGATCTCTTTGGCCTGGATGTCGGTAACCTTAGCTTCTTATAAGAGCGCTATTGAAACTGTTAAGGCCTTCTTTAGTCCGCCACTTTCCGTGACACCTTGATCGCCCTCGTTCGATTACCTTGATCGATTATCTAAGGGGTCCGAATCCTTAGCTTCTTGGAGGAGCGTTGTTCACGTGATAAGGTCCTCCTTCAGTGATCCTTTGACACGAATACGTGCCTGGACCTGCTATGTGCATTTTATAAGAAACGTAAGGGTTCAATCAAACCGTTTTATGAAGTTCCTTGGCTTGTGCTACCCACCGATCAATCATCTATCTTTGTCCTCAATGTCAGCTTCTTATAAGAGCGCTATTGAAACCGTTAAGGCCTTCTTTTACTAAAAGCCGTCGACATCAATAAGCGCCTTGATCTGCTTTATCCAAAACCAATGGGTCCACTGTAACTCCATATTTGAAGCTCTCTAACCTCTAGGACTCAACATATCCACAATAGGTCGGTTACACACCGTCAGAGCTGTGTCCCGATCCCGATTTCGGGACGGGACGGGATTTCGGGTCGGGATTCCCGAAGCCTCGGGATCGGGACGGGATTTCGGGTCGGGAATCCCGATGGTTCGGGATTCGGGACGGGATTTAATTCGGAACACCCAAGGGGAAAAGAGATATCTTTGTTTTTCTAGCACCATAGTGTTAAATTTGTTCTTGTTAAAGCTTTTTTGGAAATTTAGTACTTGGGAATTTAGTAATTTAGTACTTGGGAGTCGGGATTTCGGGTCGGGAATCCCGAGGTTTCGGGTCGGGACACAGCTCTGCACACCGTGTAACCCCATCATAATCCTCTTAATAAGCGTACCTTGTCTTAAGGGCCAAATTCTGATCGACCTCTCTATCCCCTTGTTGCGAGCTCCCCTCTAATTAAGCTCGGCCAGTGCCCTCCTCAAGGGGATTAGGCCGAATCATCCGGCAATTACCTCCACACCTTGTTCGCCCCTCGCAATCACTCGATCACGCTGATCGATCATCGGCCCAGAGGTCAGCCGCGTTGTTCCGTTTCCGCGTCGGAGGTCACCCCGACAGCCATGACGGATTTATGCAATCTCGTTAGATCGCGGCGGCGATAGGCTACCGTAGCCACAGGTTGTCATCATGGCTGTGAATGATATGCTTGTGTGGTGCCTTCTGAAGGTTCTCGATCTCGGTGGTTTTGGTCCTTTTGTGTTTTAACCAGCTTCCTGTAGAAAGGCTGACAAGATACTCACAGCTCCGACTGACGTGTATATAACCGTGAAATCCATCTTTCTCCAATACCTCCCCATTCTAGGTCTTCTTATGAGATCTAAAAGACCTAATGACCAGAAGTAGACAGGAGACTGTCTACTACAAAGATGACTATTTCGATCTACTACGCCATGATCTTCTCCCAGAAGGCGAGTGTCTTTAATATACGGTTTAAATAGCATTAAACCGCCTTGTAGCATTTTAAGGTGATCGCCTTATGTGATCGACTTGCGATCTCCATTTAGTCACATCTTTTACGTCTTAACCTTCGAGCAGTAAATCAGTCATGATGCTCCGCTCGGCTTGGAATGTTGTGTCCTTGATTGGGATAGCCTTCTTCACAGCTCATTTGTCCAAAACATAGGATATAAAATAATAATAAAATATAAAAAAAGCTCGACAGTTCGTTGACTGCATCAGGCTTCCTTTCACCTAGGAATGGGAACCTTCCAGAGTGTCCTCGACCGATCAAAGATCGATCACCTTATTTAAGTGTTCCAAAAGTTCTCCCTCATTATAAACAAATCGGCCCAAAGATTCAAAAGTCCAAACCGCCACCCGACAGTTGCCGTTCTCTAGTTATATTGTGGGCATTTACTTCTCAAATTTGTGCGATAAATCAGAACTTATGACCCCCAGGTGCTGCGGTCACCACCTCCGGTCGTGATTTACGTCGCCCGATTGGCTCCGCGGACAAGTGGCCCGACCGCAATTAGGTCGTTCGACGAGGTGCGAAATCCGCGAGGAAACCTGTCGGACTAATGGTCCGAAATTAGGTTCCATTTGCTAGTCGGGTTTCCCGTAAGTGTAGCCCTCAAGGGGCATTAGGCCAATTGGTTCGATCTGACGAGCCTTCTTCTGGCTTCGGAGGGGAACAGGTTTGTGAGGGCAACTCTAGGAGGAGAAAACACTACACATGAGAAGAATAGACCACTCCTAGAGGCCCTTTTTATACGGGGATCCAGATCTTCTATTGCCTCCCTCTGGGTCCCATCCCAAACCTACAAAAAACATTAACAGCAAAGAAGCTAAGTATAGGCCCCACCCTAAGTCCATTTCCCTGAAGCTCATCAAAGATCCTCGACGTTTCAATCGTCTTAGCAGAGGCACAACAACCCCCCCCCCCCTCCCTTCCAAGTT
>KN168807.1:1990-13026 GCA_000757755.1 Steinernema glaseri
GATCCACCGTAGTCGGCATTGTTTCGCGGGGATCAGACTGCTCCAACATGAAAAAAACCCACTTCATCTACAGTAAGCGAACTTCAAAGTTACATGTGTAAGAACCGTGAACGTATTAAGAGCTCAAGGGACAGATCTTCACTGATGTGCGTGTTTACAACGCCTTCATCTGCAAGGCCACTGGAATTTGCCCTCCTCCGCACCTGATGCGCATGACGAAACAGCGCAGAACTGTTTTGGAAGAGTATGTTCTGGAGTAAAGGAGGCACGTATGATGGAATACACATTGTGGTGTGTAATAAATGCTCTGTTTTGTTGGCAAGCGCCTAGTTTCCTTGTGGGCCACCAGCCGTGTAGGCACAATTTAATACTGGCTGTTAAACTGATATAACCGATCAAGTAGATAAGCCAAAAGTCATGCTAAAAGATAAGCTAAAAGAGCCATGAGATGGAGTGTGTAGAACAACAGATTTATTTAGTCAACACGGCTAAGTAATGCCCTTGTTAACAACCAGCGCAGGCAAAGCCTCGGGGCCGCTCCCAATCTTCCCAGTCCACAAGACGGTTTCCGAAGTCCTCCTCGAAATCCTCGTCCATCTCGTCCATGTCGAACAAGAAGCGACACTCCTCGGGCATCCCAACGAGGGCGCGACGAACGGTAGCGTTTTTCTTTATCAAGGCGGCCATGGCGTCAAAGGGAACGGAGTAGGTGCCCTAAAACCAACGTAGAAGACCCGAGATTAGAACACGAACTTACGAAGAGGTGGTTTCCGACGATAGGGCATCTCTTGTTCAACTCCGTGATTGTGCATGGAAGGCGGCATTGGATCATACGGCAGCTGTCCGCGATATCTCCGTAGATAGAGTTCTCCTTGGGGGCGTGGCGAAGATCATACTCACAGGTATCAGCGCATCCTGAATGTGCAAAAATTGATGTGATGATTTAAGTACAAAAAGCTTAAGTATATAAAGCTAAAATTTAACTATATAAAAAGTATATAAAGCCATTTTTAGTTGACTCCAAGAACATTTTCGACCCTATCAAAATAAAGTTAATCTCGACTTACTTCCGAAGACTCTGGTCATGTGTCTTCCAAGGCAACGGCTGTACTTGTTGACACGTCTTTTCTTAGTGAAACACTGCTTCTTGAGATCCGCGATGGAGGTCTCTCCCACAAGACTCTTGTCGCACTTGTAGAGGCAATTGGAAAGATTTGGGACCGATGAGCAGAACTGCTCGGGAACATCATCCGCCTTGAAGGGAGAGGATGTGATCAGTTTGGAGAAGCATGTGCGGATGCAGTAGATCTTTTTATAGTCCTGGTCGTGATCACGGCGGGCTTCCATAGACATAACGCATAGTAATAGCAGAACGGCTGCGATTTTAAAGGTGGTCATCCTGAATGTGAGGAGAGTTAACTGGGAATGAGATCCAACAAAATGAGATTCGCGGGAATAACATCAACGAAGGGACAAATCAAAGCTAAGGATAAAACCGACCGTCGCCTACCGCGCAATGTTCCATTATGAATTCCCCAACGTCACAAATTAGGAACTATGAAATTGGAACTAAAAGTGAGAAAAGAGCAACGTGAAGAAATGTGCAGAAAAAACCAGCATCGTGTTCCCACGACAATCAAAACATAAATGCCGTGGAACTAACTTTTTGCGATGCCTACAAATGTGTAGCTATGCACCCGAATGACAACTCGATGTGCTGTAAATATTAAGATATAGATAAATAGGAAAGTACGGCTCTATAGTTCTCCTCGACCTACACACAGAAGCGCCGGATTTGAGGAAGTTAGTGTGTCCATGCAACGCGGATTGTCACGTTGTCCCCATGACCATGAGGTGTGTCAATATAAACTCGTTAAGCGATGCTCTAATGCGTTAATTAAGCGATGCGTTAAGCGATGCAAGAAATAGTTAACAGTAAGAGAGGGCAACCTTGACGGCTACATTGTTAACCAGAACCTTCGAAAAGAGTGACGGACTCGTTCCCACGAGTGCGCAGTGGGACCACCAATGGTGTGATACATGTAGGTGAGAAGTCACACTTTCTGTGAGGCTGAATTGGGCGGGCTATAGTAAGAAAAACAAATCTATGCTGTTGCAGCTTGCGAATTAAAGAAAAATTAGGTATTAAAAACTCCTGATTCAGACACACCTGAAAATTCCATCACCCGAGAGGATTGTCTGAATCAGGAGTTTTTGGTATCTAAAAATCGGTCGCCTTGAGTGCTATATATCCAATGAGCCATCAAACGCCTCAGTGCGATCAAGGAACGTTAGTTAGGGAGATGACAGTACTGTTAAGATCCGTTTTATGCCAAATCAAAATTTGGGCCGATATTCTCTACGGCATATTAATGTACTCCCAAAGGAATTTCGATTGCACCACATTTCGCCTCAATCGGAGTGTGTCAGTTGGGGATGTTTACTGTTAAGCGTAAGCCTCAACCGATCGTAATTCCGAAGCTACAGGAGAATTTCTTTCTGCCTTTCGCTCTTTTAGTCCGGGTGCGGCCAACGGCCACTGTTTTCCTTATACGCCCTAAGACACGAAGTCCTCAGATCCATGTGTTCCTTCCTTGTCCCGTTCCCTTCCCCTTTGCTTTCCGTCAACAAAGGAACGCTCAAAGGAAGATCCTGCGACCCTTCCCGCATAAAACACATCAATCGTTGAAATCTCGCACATCCGTTCCCAAAATATGCACCCAGCGCGACCATCTGATCGCTTAATCTTCGCATTGTTTTCTTTGCGTCGCGGCTCCTGTCAGACCCATTTCCGCGAACAAAAACTGTACACCCAACCTCTAACCCAGTTAGGGTGTCCATAAAAGGGGAAACCACTCGAGGACGGGAACAGATCCGTCATGTTTCGAATCCTCCTCGCCGTCTCTCTGCTCGCGTTCGCCGCCGCGCAGTCGTCGTCGAACCACAACCGTACGTTCAAAGACCGTTGAGCAATCACCAGGGGGGATTGCAGAGTTCCGCCAGTACAACTGCCAGAAGAAGCGCACTGGTGAGGGCACCGACTGCACCCTGACCATGAAGCGACTCCGAGAGGAGAACGAGGAAGTCACCGTGGAGCAGAACAAGGGCTGTTTTGAGGAACTGTCCAAGCAGGGCGAGAAACGCCTTTTCTGCCCGATGTTCTGTGCCGACGCCTTTGCCGGCTACTTCATCGCCAAGGTGCCCGCCAGCAACACGAAGTGCATCAAGTTCTTGACGTACAAGGTGGAGCCTCGCGAGAACGAGTGGTACTTCTGGAGGAGTGGAGAGTGTCTTAACGAGCCGCTGCAGTTCGACCTCGGCTGTAGCTTCAACTACGCAGTGAAGGAGGTGAACAATGTGCGCGAGTTCTTGGCTAAGAAGAAGAGTCAGTGAAATAAATTATTAATGTGCAGTGTAGTGCGCATCCCACTAGTATGGTGACACAAAGGACTGCACTCCTCAAGGAGGGGTTACAGAGAGGGCGAGGGGGACAGGAAACGTCACTCTGTATGAGCGGTGGCTCTCAATCCCATAGGGAACGTCTTCTTCTGTAGCGCCTACCCTCTCTGTCACTTTGTACGCCTTTTCACACCTGTCCTTTCTTTTGAAGAGCCTACTAGCTCTCACCTACTCCTTACACGTCGCTCTGCTTCACACATCGATTCGATGGATGCTCTATCGCCTGAGTTGTGCACGAGCGCAATATCTGTCCGCAGCGCTAAGATTTTATGCTTAAAATCAGATAAGCCGTATATTTACTATACAAGTGGAAGACCACCAGATCTCGATACCAGGTAGTCATGAAGAAGGATCACATTTTTCATCACCTCAATAAAAAAAGCTTCTCTGTAACATAACGTTGAAGAAGGTTAATGAGCAGAAGGTACATCCCACGGTACCAACAAATTCACCGAAAAGCAGCCGAATTCTCACATTTCAGTCCTTCTTTGTTCCGATAATTATTGGGATTTCACATACACGCGGTAAACATCGGAAGATGAGAAGGACATCTCACAGGGGTCTTCCGAACGAAAGCATCAGGAGAGCTCACATTCAGTGTCGGATGCAGCTCACTTCATCTGCGACGGCTCTTTGCCATATTTGTCGCCGTTGGCGATGAAACCCACGCTAACGTGGACCCATCACCCTTCCATTTGGATCAAACGAACACGGCGGTGTCCTGAGAAATCATTTTAGTGTACGGTACCTCCCGCGGAATACGATATTTCCAGCTTCTGTCGGTTTCCGTTTCTGGGCCTCTGCGAATGACCACTCGCTCGGAGCGAAATATTTTTGCTTCCTTCGGAGCGTCGCCTAGTATCTGTCCTCCGCGGGACAAGGCGCGCTGGTGACAGTGAGTACATTTAAAAGTATAATTGTGGCGTTGCAGAGTGATGTCGACAAACGGTAACAAGGAGAAGAAAGTCGCAGTGACTCCAAGTAGCAGGGGCAAGAGAGTGAGTTGGTCTCCCAAGGTGAGTGTCCGCATGATCGAATCGGCCCGGCACTCCATGACTCCTCCCGGAGTCACATCGCCTGCTCGACGCTGTCAGATCAAGCGCCTCCTGTAAGTCCTCTTGTAAGCCTGTTCGTTGAATACTATTGCCTTCTTCAGAGGAGTCGCTGAAAGTGACAGCGAGGACGACGACAAAGCCATCCTCGGAATGTAATTCTGCGCCTCTTTCTATGGAATTTTGTGAGTTTGTCGTTTTCAGGTGTGGATGGAATGAAGATGCGGTTCTCGTTGGCGATGCTCAGTCGGAGAATGAAGGTAACTACTTCTATGGCTTAATGTCGTCTTAAAAGCGTCTTTCAGACTCTCCGAAGCCGCCTTCTCCCCGATACTCTATTCGCAAGATGGCGCGCTTGAATTCGCAATTCTGCATCTCTTCCTCATTCAAAGATGGCGCCTTGTCAATTTCGACCGCCAACAATCACGTACAATCTAAGCGGCTTCCAACGAAGCTTACCGTAAGAGACTCATTCCTCACAGAGTTTGGAAGGGAAGTCACTTTAAACGGTATGGAATCTATGCTCCGCGAAGTATGACCCTTCTTCTCCCTTTCAGAGCATCCGAAATCCCAATCGCATGCAACAGAGGAGAACAAGGAGAATTCGCACTTGATGGAGCTGGCTTTCAATGGCGACCTTATGGACTTCGAGACATCGGCGCAGTCAACTGAGTGGATGAGAGAGAAGGAAAAGACTCCAGAGCAGGTTAGAGATTTTTGGGATGACGTGACCTACTAGTTGTTGTGTCTATTTCCTGTCCTGGCAAGCACTTGGACTGACTATCATGTACTATATCCATAAATATTGTTATCTCTCATGTTTACGAGACTCTCTTGTGCTTGAAGTAGAAGACGCATGTCAGTGGAAGCACTAGTCCTTCTTTGTATGGTCCGGGAGTCTCTTCATTTGCGATGGTAGTTGTTCTTGAAGTAGAAGACGCACGGTAGTAGGCAAGCAAAAGCGCCATCGACTCACTTGCCAGATGTGCCCTTAAGAAATAAAACGTGGCGTACTGTACAGCACACACTTTATCGAAGATGCATTTTTCTCGTTAGCAGGAGGCATACATCGAAACTGGGGTAATCCTTCCTAGGAAGCACTAATCCTTCCTTGTATGTTCCCCAAAACCACAGTTCATCGCATGATAAGTATTTAATGGTTAAAGGTCGAAAAACAACTGAAGTTCGGGATCCCCGCCTTCCACGGTTGCTCGCTCCTTACTAATTATGCCCTGCTGGATAACTTTCTGGAAAATTCATGATTAGTGCGTGAACTAGAAAGAAGGAACTCACAACTGGACAGTCGCGCTCACCCAGCTTGCAAAGTATAGCGCACGATTCCATGAGACTTAAGCTTTCGCATCCATCCGATCCATCCATGCCGTGGCGCTCCCGAATCGCATCGAACTCCTTGACCAGTTTGTCGTCGATATCCACAGCCTTGGCTAGCTCTTCAAGCCGTTCGACTTCTGCATCCAAACTACTTATGACTTCTTGAAAATAGGAAATGTGGTATTCAACATTACATAGAATACTCACCGGCTTTCCACATATCATTAGCGAGTGCCTGCTTGTAGTGGTGGCTCCAATGCAGATTGTTGAGTACTTCCTAGAGAAGATTCAGTAAAACCAAGAGAACAAGAAGCGAAACTAACATTGGTGACACGCCAATCCTCATAGGGGTAAACCATACTCGATGCAGCAAGTTGCTCGCCGACTTGTGCTCGAAATTCTAAAAGTCACCATGTATTTCGGCTGGAAGTGGTGACCGTACCTGACACCGTTTTGATCCGAGACCGTAAGTAGGTGCAGTTTGCTTCCAGCTTAGTCTTCTGCTTCATAAGCTCTGTGCGTTCCTCAAATGGACACATCACCAATGTCACTTACGACTCACTAACCATTCTCTGTTTCCTCACTCTCTCTTTTCTCAGCTCCTGTTCAGTGAGCGGTCCTTCGATCTGCGTTTCCACCTTCGCACGCTTGGGAGACACACATACTTCTGCCGAAGATTCTGTTGAGGTTTGACTTGCTGGTGATCCTTCCAGTGGCACCCTCTTCATTCTAAAGGGTACTGTGAATATTGTGATGCCATTATCATCAAGGAACAAGATAGCCGGAATGCCGAATATGATGGATTAAGAAGGTGCACACGGATAATAATAGGAAACAGGTTTTAGAGCAACAATAAATAGATTAGTTAACAATTAATTTGCCAAACAAATAATATATCGCCAAACAATTTAAAATCCGAATGGGAATCCGTTTCCACCATCTTCGTTGCCATCATCAGTCCCGAAGTTAAACTGGAAGTCATTATTTCCGTCTCCATCGACGTTATCATCATTGCCGAATAAGTTGAAGATTCCTCCATCAGCTTGCGATTCATTGCCATCCAGGTTGAAGTTGAACTCCAGAGCGTCTTGAGTGGCGTTCGAATCTTTGTCATTAATCTGAACGTATCTTAACGATAAGCATGAACGACATAAGACACTTACGCAAGCAAGGAAGGACGGTTCAACATCGGTGGATTTTTCTGGCTCGTCCACATCCAGCGCTTCTCTCGGTTCATGCGCATCGTTCGATGCCTTCGGTTCATTGACCTCGTTTGATTCCTTGGGTTCATGCAGATCATTTGATTCTTTCGATTCATTAGCAGCATTTGCCTTGCCAATCAATTTTTCCTCAGTAGTGCAATCAAATATCTGAAGAAGGTTAAGTGGACTGTGGAATTACAGAATGCTCACCAGCTGTTCTCCACTGGAACTGCTCGGTTCCGATCGTTCCGGACGGTCGATACTTTCGGTGAAACTTTCCTGTGGTTGATAAAACTGGGTGTGTGCTGGACTGGCAAAGGTGACATGCTGGGACGGTCGAGAAACTTCACCTTCAGCACGTGTCGTTTTCTTAGGGCCTTCGGAGACAACATGCTGGGACGAGTGAGCAACTTCGCCTTCAACACGAGCCATCTTCTTAGGAGCTTCGGGAACGACATGTTGAGACGATCGAGGAACTTCGCTTTCAACATGTTTCATCTTCTTAGAGCCTTCGGAGACGACATGTTGGGACGAGCGATGGACTTCACCCTCAACACGTTCGATCTCCTTAGGGGCTTCGGCGACGAAGTGTTGAGAAGGTCGAACTTCGTCTTCAACACGTGCGATCTTCTTAGGGACTTCGGAGACGAACTGTTGGGAAGGTCGAGCAACTTCGCTTTCAACACGAGCCACCTTCTTCGGGACTTCGGGGACGACGAACTCATCCTTCTTGCGTTTCCCCAAAGCTTCGACATTCTGCAAGGATAAATTTAAAGCTAGATCCAAAAGGCAGCGTTACCTCGACGTATTTTTCCAAGTGGATTGACCTGTTGTTGTTGATTTCAAAGGCTGATTTACGGCCATTGTTGTTGTCGAGGGCCGGTTGATGGTTATTTTCCCTGTCCAGATCAGCTTCCTCTTCGTCCAAATCAGCCAGCGAGTCGTTCAGGAGGGCATCAGCATCCAGGAGTTGACGCTTGGGTTTAGGTGTGGCCTTGAAAATCTTGGCCCACTCTCTGTTGTTGCGGAGGATCTTGTTCCCCAGACGACGGATGACAGTCATCTGCTGCATGAATGCGTCTTCATCGGTGGCTGAAATTTCAAAAATATAATCGCTTGGCGAAAGTCGGCCAACCCACCTTCACCAGAAGAAGCTTCGAACGATGCTCGAAGTGCCTCCCACAGCTTGTCGGTTTCCTTCGTCGCCACCTCGATATTGCTCCTTGATGTTTCGGCATCGGCGATCCACGGCGCATTCTCGTAAATGGTGCGCAAGTGTGCGAGCACCTTCTCGGAATGCTCGATGTGGTCACGCCACTCAGAAGTCCAGTTGGCGTTATCGTCAGCCGTCTTGGCGTTTCCGATGACGAGGCGGGCCAACTTTTCCTTGGCCAACTCGAGAGTCTTCTTATTGCTATAAACAATTGGTCAACACCATAAATGTTTAATACGACTTACAGTTCAACGCAAACAAAGCTAGCGTCCTTCTGCTTCAGCAAAGCTCGCAGTTCGCGGTCACTTGCGTCCATATCCATTTCCATAAGACGATTTGCATTCTTAACTTCCTCGATCTTTTGACGAGATTCTACAAATACGGATAAAAGTCAGCGGAGTGACCGCTGAATCGTACCTCTAATCTCGGCCCTCACTTCTTCAATCCGACGCTGAAGACTTTCGTTGCGCGCGTCTAAACGTAAATTCTTTAGTGAAAAAAAAGGATTATAAACAACTCACCAAGCGCATCACATTCCACCAGCCTTGCTTCCATTGCCTTGACGACTTACGTGGCTGAAACGAGAAGTATGCAAGGAGGAATATTGCAAATGCACAAAAACGCGAATCCGTCGACGCAACACCCTCCGTTGAGAATAATTGACAGCGCCAATTATATTTTTCAGGCAATGAGGCACACATTAGGGACACAGAGCCTGCCTAACATTGCGCCGTTGTCGCGAAATTTCAAAATTTCGTCTCTCCGTCTCAGGGACGAGACAGTCTGACTCGTGTCTCGGAAATTGTCGCGAGTTCAGCCAGCCCGTCGTCAGAATATCGCAGCGATGATCTCCAATTTCCATTGGGCCAGATTCCGCCCGTCTTCGCCACTTCGCTAAGACGGAGAAAATCTTCGCAGTTCCGCTGAGAGCCTTCAACCGATTCACCCCGTCGAAATACATGGAGAAATATCTGCGCGGCTGAATGGTCAAAGTCGTGTTGGCATAGCAGGAGCAAGTATAACGAACATTAAATTTGAAGAAGACAGCCTAACTCCAGCTTGATACAACTCTACATAGGTAGGTAGCCGCAGGAATCGAATTCAAACCCGATAAGACTTGATATTCTCGAAACTCAGGAAAACACGGACACATTCGGTCAAAGCACATTTATGCGCACCTTCGAAATGCAAACTCTACGTTTAAGTAAACAGTACACTCAGTTCTTCTTCTTACAGTCGTTCCAAAACAGAACGACCTCCTGATTACAAGCTTTCTCTTCCAGAATACAGGCTTCGGATCTGTATCCCGTCGTTTGATCGATTTTTTCAACGACGTATTTGAAACAGCCTTCCGTGCTTAACTTGAATCGCTTAAGTACGATTTCGTTGCTGACCGATCTGATTTCCGCATGTTCTTGAGTCGGATCCGTATAGGTATTGTTGATAAATCTGTCCGTAAAGCGGTCGTGTTTCGTTCCATTGATGACGAATTGGCGCTAAAGAGCAGATGAATTGGCTGTACTGGATTATCCACTACGAGACTTACGAATATGTTCTCCTCGTACTCATCGGGCAAGCTGTAAACTCCATTCCTGTCGCTCTTGCCGTCGAAGTCGATGTACCACGCGTATTGTCCTCCGTTATCGACATACAAAACGTTCTCATGGAAGGTGTATTTTGGGTTGACATCCGGAAAACTACCGTTCACAATGCTCAGGATATCCTTATAGTTTATGAGCTGCACTGCTCCCTCAAGTAAGTCAGTGCCGTCAAACCTACAGTTAAACGTATGATTCCACCGCACAAACTGAAATCACCTACTTTTCCTTCAACGGTACTGTGCTCATCTTTGTTATGTTCGTTGATCGATCGTGGAGGAGAGTGAGAAGATCGCAGTGGATGGAGTATTCCGCGAACAGCACCTTGAATCGACGGTCCGCATCCTCGGGCTGCTTCTCAGGATAGGCGTACGGGCCAGTGATGTACACCGCACTCACATTAGCAAGAGCACCTTGTCCCCGAATGCAGTTTCTGTAAGAAGACGATTATCGTTCCGCAGGAGGCACATCACTCACCCGGGCGTTTCTGCGTTGACCAGCTGGAGGACCGCAATGGCCAGGAGAACGCGAGTGATCAGAAGCGAGTGCATCCTAGGTTGCACCGAGGCCTGACTGAAGTTTGCTCTGTGATATCAGTCTGCTAGGTTCTGTTTAGACAGGTCTGCGTGTCCTTTGCTATTCAGGACCCATTCAAATGTGAAAGACAGAATGAGACATGAGACTTGCATGGTGAGGAGACGTGCATAGGTACTAGATGGGAAAACTGGACTACGATTAGGCCTTCTTCCACCCGGTTTCCTGAGTGATACCGACTCGGGGTCTAGGACGCTTCATCACGGGACACCTCATAACCGGACCATCTAAGTGTCCGGATCCCATCGGAGACGGCCATGTGCAAGCTCATCTCCAGGTCCTGGAGGTGCTTCTTCAGATTCCAACACGCGGCCTCCACCTTCATCTTGGCCCGGCTCACGTCGGCGTTGCGGTCCTCCTAGTCCCAGATACGGTCGATAAGCTTCGACGAGCTTTCTGTTTGTGGGCGAGGTTCTCATGGGCCTCAGTGCGAACGACCACGACGACTGACATGCCGAATTGTTCGAAGAGCTGCACGGTGGCGTTTTGTAGTGTAGCCAAAACCTCGTTTACGCCCCCTGTTGTCGTAGGAAACGTGTCAACAGGGGATTGAGGAAATTGTAATCCAGGCCGTAGTGGGTTCCAA
>KN168807.1:20597-49755 GCA_000757755.1 Steinernema glaseri
GATTCACCAGCCAAACAAGCGGGCACCACGCCTTCTTCTGGGAGGTAGTCTCGGTCCAGTTCAAATATAGCGATATCTCCGCCTTTCTCGCAATATCGTTTGAAGAAGTTCAGATTCACAAAGATTTTAGTAGGCTTGGCGAAGATCTTCGCATCCTTTTCATCACAGGAAGGATCTGTGTTAAGATGACCGCAGCGACTCTTCAGAACAACGGTCCACCGGGTGGCGTTGTTTCGCGGAGCGTAGAGTGTCCTGAACTTGTTATTCATATGTATAGTAGTTGTCTGGCTTTCGTATAGGTTTTATCCTAATTCTAGGTACATTGAATTCTCAAGACGTAGAGTGTTGTAGAAGCTGAATATAGCGGATTTTGAGGTATAATACTTGTGGCCGAAACTGCTATTAAGCTGACACTTGGAAACTTTCCCTTAACAATAAAGATTGGCCGAAAAAAGTCTTAAATTCTTACCCGTTACAGAATTTTTCTCTGTCCTCGTAGACGCAGTGAGCTGCAGTGAGAACGTGCCGACTGGAGATCATTGTGCCTCCACAGTGGTCACCATCGTTGCCGTTCTCTAAATGAAGGAATCGGGGGCTGTTGTCACAAAAAAAGATGAATGTTTGATTAAGAAGCGACTAAGAAAGACTAAGAAACTGCTCTCTCTCTTGATTAAAAATAGCTAAATACTCCGGATTAGAACAGATACAGTTTAAATCACAAGAAGGTCTAACTGTAAGTTAATACCGTATATGAGTTGGGCCGCATACGGTCGAGGTCCAGAGTTACGTCCTCCAAGGATCTTGAATTGCGACGAGTCGGTTTGGGCTGTCGTGGGGGTAGGTGAATCGTCTGGAGCGCTTCCACAGTGAAGGAATCGCTCCCGATTCTCCTGAGCTGTCAGGCGTCTGCCTTGGGACAACGCTAGAACAGCGAGAAGCACGAAAAGCTCCATGTCGAGAAGTGGTGATTGGTTTGACCAGATTGTTTTTAAAAGCGTACAAATCAGCTTTTGAATTTATAAGGTTACTTTACTGTCGGACCGCCGTCTTTGTGGGAGACCTAATCTGAATAGTGTGAAGGGAGAAGGCGTTGGTGGAATTAATGGCACAGACGCCGGACACAACCAACAAACGGTCACAGCAACAAGATTTGTTGCTTGAATCTTGTTCAAGTAATGTGAGACTATAAACAAGCCTTAAGGTAAAAGCTCTATCGGTCCGAGGCAGGCGCTTTAAAACTATAATATCTCTATAGTATGTATTTCATAGCATATCGTCCCTTCGTGTTATTCGTTCCTCGCATCCTTCTACACATTCTTTTAAGAGTCTTTTCAGAGTCTTTTCAAGAAGAAAAGACATTCTTTTTGTGGGAAGAAAAGCAACTTTCAAATATCCAAAATCTTTAAAAAACCATGTGAATTATGTGATTTAAATGAAATTAACAGTCCCTTGATTTTGGCCAACTTCGGCGTTTTATCTATCATGTGACTGCAAAACGGTGGCGAAAACCAACTTCCGCCTTCCGGAAAACGAAGGAGGAAGCTCATTTTTACTTCCTCTTAAGCTCTGATGCAAAAGAAGCACTTAATTTTGTTTTCCATTAGCACTTTTGAAATTATTTTCCTTATTCATTCACACCGTGGTAAATGCCATTGTCCTCTTCTCCTCTCAGAAACAGGAAACCTGCAACGTTGTAATGCTTTGTCTTTGCCAGAAAAAGGGTTCTAAACGGTCAATCATGTGAAATGACAGCTGAATCACAAGGGAAATTCTGGCAAGCGGTGACCTTGACCACGGCGGTCGCTGGATGCTGAGATGACGTGATGTTCAGTTTGCAAGGCCAATGCAAGCATTGATGTTACTCTATGTTCCAATTGTTTTAATTTGACACATGTTCTCATTGCTTGAAACATGCTGCTCTTGTATTGGATCTGTGAACTTCCTTCTCCAGATAAAATCCGGCTTATATCTTCTTGTGTTCATGTGTGTTGAATGGGTGGTACGGTGGACATAAATCAGAGAACTCCACACCTATGGTGCCTTCCCTGAACTTTGATTGGTCACAAAATTCACTAAATCAGAGAATCCCACAAAGCCTGCCTAGAATTTACATTTCCAACTGTTCCGAATGGGCGCCAAATAGTCCTGATTTTAGCATTTGCTCTGGGACATCATGACAATGGAGAAGGGACTCTAGAAAGCATAGAACGGCATTCAGCTTAAAACTTGTATCAATCTCGCAAGGTTGAATTTTCAAATATAAGTCAAATTACTGTTTTTTCCGCCGACATTTGGTCCTTATGTCAACCGTAACACTTTGCTGAACTTCGCTTATCAACGGTTAAGTGGAACACTGCTTAGCTTTTGGATTTATGATTTTATCATTTCATATGTCATTCACATAACAGTCCTTGCTTTAGGACTATTCCTTTCGCAGTAAGCAACCCTTTAACTTGTGGATAACCAATTTTAATGGGTCCCATCGCGAAAGAACGCTGCGAAAGATTGGAAACTCCCACTAAACCCAAATCTGCACCCTAGGAACGCGCCGACGGCTTAAGGGAGAACCCGTCGGACTCGGCTTGCAACTTCTTTGCGACAGATCGGCGGCGATAATACGAACTCCCCCTGCGCGCCCTCCACACGCGTCGGGATGAACTTGATCCATCCTGGATCGGGGAGTGTCCGGACGAGCGAACAGGATGAACTTGTCGAGAGCGCATCTCTGCGATCTTCTTCGCCTTTCCCTTTCTCCACCGCGCGTCCATCAATGTTATTACCGCGCGCGCGCGTGGGAGAAGAGGATGATTTCCGTTTCATCGCGACGTTCACCGACTCCGTTTCGCCGTGTTTTGATTGATCGGCTTCTTGGAGACGACCTGATGCCTCAGCCGGAGATCACCCGAAAAACGAGCGTGTCGATCGAAGACTGTTTCTTTACGGGCTCGTGCTCAGCTGACCGTGCTAGCGGTAATCTGTGTGCTATGCTAGAAGTCTCCTAAGCGGATTTTTCTGCAATTTTTTTGAAGTGATGGCTCTTTCTCATAGCACCCATTTTGTCGAAAAACACACTAACCTTGTAGATTTGTCAGTTAGATAGAAGCGATCGAATGTGCGGATAACGTGGGCTCATTTTTTGCAGAAAGATTGTTTTTGTGTTTAAGCTCAGCTTTTGTCAATTTTCAAGCACGGCTACTGTATTTTTAACATAAGGCTTGTTCACTGTTTGCAGTGGTTGTAACTTAAGCTTGGTGAAGTCATGACTTAGAGTTCGAAAATGGGTTCGAAAATTATGAATTACAAAGATTTCCTAAATGAGTATCGTCGCTATTTGCAATTAGGTTGATTCTGGTCCTCCTTTTCGGAACAAAATCGGCTTCCTAGTTGACACCACAATATCAAAAGAGGTCCTTACTTCACACGCTCCCATGTATCCATTTTTTACCGTTGAAACATATGTCCCCGGTTAGGAAATTTTCTTCTCCACCACCCCCCATCTCTTGCTTCCATTAACGAGAGTGCACTGGTCACCCGCTCTGTTTGCCCTCGGCTCTATTTTCGTGATGAGACCGTCCCCTCTCGAGTTGACTCGCTTCCCGATGTGCTTGTTTGTTTTGTATCACTGACAAATAATTCCTCGGCTGAGACCGCTCTCCACAACACAATTCCGGTCGGATAATTGCCTCTGCCAGTCTTTCATAAAAAAGGAACCTAAGTGGAGTAACCTGTTCTCGCGCGCCCTCCTCAAGTTCAGCTCATCTCCTTGCTCGAGTGCTTGTCACACAAAGCTAAAAATTGTGACTCTTCTCATCTTTTGCTACAATTGCATCTTGTAGTGGTCAGTTTAAATTTTTTTAAAAAGAAATTCACTCAAAATTCACGAGAAATTTATTGAATTCAAAAATTCACCATGATGAAGTTATGAAGTTATGATTTGACCAAATCATAGCTTTGAGAACTTGCTCGAGGATCAAATGATGTCCTACGGAATGGATAGGGAAAACTGAATTTACCACATTGACAGGAAGAGGGAGAGCTAAATTTATCAACACGTCGTTGAACATTCCAAAACATCTATCGTCATATTCCTGCAAAATATCGAACCCACAGACAGACAGCCGACAGACAGAAAGACAGACCGGCAAAGACAAAAGACACAGACGACAGACGACAGACAGCCTTCTGCTTCTATGGGTCCATTGAGTTCTGATATGACTTCACATGTTTTTGAGTTGAGAGCAGGTGACTCTGCTCATTAAGTTTACGCATGCATGTTGTTTACGCTTATATTAGTTATACGGTCTATACATCCATATACACATACATCATAACATGAATGTTTGAAGCTCTTTTTTGAGATTCCTACGTTGAAAGTATCCAGGTATGTGTTGACTAGGAAAAGAGCCATAATTGGTGCGTTTAAATTATAAGAAGTAATTAATCTTCTGTGCCTATCGTTGTCCTCCTAACTCCGTATTTTTTAAAGCAGGTTCTTCCGCTACGGGGCTCACTGCGAGCGGTCGCGATTTTCCCCTTTTATAAGACACCATTTGGGCATAAAAATAAGATTTTTAATAAGATAAGATACCGGCATCGTGAACCCGTCTACTTAATTTTATAAGTACGGAGTTCAAGTCCTAGTTCTTTGACACCCTTCCTCCTCGGATTCTGACTTAATATGATCCTAAATGGTAAAGGCCTGTTCATGCAAAATACTACAGTATCCATGCCCATCAACGAAGACTAACGTCAGAGACCCCGTCACTTCTATTTGGCGTACGCCATGAACCCAAAATCATTCATATCGATGTCAACCTTCATGTCCATGTTTTAATCGGGTTACGGTAGCTCGAAATGCCTATAATCGGAACACATTAGCACACTCCGCATTCTGGCGTTGGAGAACGTCCGGACGTACATCCGCCTGGGCTGACATTTAATCTCTTGGCGTCAAACACCATCGAGCTAATTAAGGGAAACGTAACTGACAAGTCTGTTGTTTACCATATCGTACCCGGATCGCTACAACACTAGCTACGAACATGTACTATAGTCTGGCTGCGCGGCTAGCACAAAACGTGATTATTCAGCATTTGCGGAGCGTAACTCATCGCCACTACAGATTTGCCTTACTAATGGCCGCGTGCAGCAGTCCGATTATTAATTACAGTCTCTTCGTGTCTGACAGACAAAGTGCAGACGGGCAAAGTGCAACCATTGGCTGCGGCAAAATGCAAATGCCCACTTTCCGAGTGTTTTATGGCCACCGTGGTCGGCAACATCGGTGACCTATGGCGCGCCGCTCTCATTAATAAGCAGAAGCGCCAAAAGGGACATTTCGGACTGGAGGAAGACGGAGAGGACGTTGCGCTCTTTAAATGATTGATGGGGAGGTTGTAGGTGACCTGAGGAGGGTTTAGTGGAGACGTTGTTTTTTTGTGCATTCTGGAAACCACGAGATTGGAAGGATGAAGGACTCCTTGACCACTTAAGCTGGTATCACTGGTTTACAGTCCACCGGATCTTGGGAAAGTGAGATGAACAACTAAAAAGTGAGGGTTAAACATGTTTTATTAGATCATTTGAGGCACAGTTTGTTGGATGCGCGGTTAATGCCCGCGGTGTGACACTAGATTGACACTAAATTCTAAGTTTCTGGATCTCCTACAAACGTCAATTAATTCGAAAAGGTGAGTTTTGGTTGTCTCAGTATCACCTTCACTTTTGCATAGTTGCATGGATGTATCTTTCTGACTAATGTAAAATTCATAGCATTCATAACTAATGACTTAAAAATAGCTTCACGAGATGCGGTCGCTATTCCAAACAGTTCACTGTTTATATTCTTTTCGTCCCGCAGCTGATCACACCATCCGTATTTAGATTGATTGTTGCGCTACTGTTTAGGTCTGCTTAGTCTTTAGTGCATTAGCACATTTCTAGAATTGAAACAGTTTGGTAGTTTTGAAGCTTGTAAATTCCCAGAAGCTATGGGCTCCGATATGTGGGGCTTCTTGTTCTTGATCATCTGTGACATACTTCTTTATCGGAGATTCCCCCTCACCCCTCACGTATTCTGGCTTAAAAAAGCGTGGTTGCTAATTCTGAGGTTGATATCCAAGGAGCTGTCTATTTTGGCCTGTTTTCCGGATGAAGTAAGATGATTCCATGAATTTACTAACCTACTACACGTGCTACAGTCCTCCCCGCAGTCCAGATTGGGCCCCTTTCCCACCCTACCCAGAACCAAGCAGGCACATCCCCGATGGCAAACTCGCGCATCGGAGACCATCTCCGATCGGTTGCCAATCGCGACGTCGTAAACAAGCGACCGATGTTTACCCAGGACTGCGCTGTTTTCGTGCCTCAGAGAGACGTTTTTTCCTTCCTGGCCGCGCGTCTTGTTTCATCTACCGTCTCCGGCGTCCTCTTCCTCACCTCCGACAACAACGTCGCGCCTTTGTTTGCGGGAACGTCTTGTTTATCGGCGCCGTCGCCGTTGTTCGGATCAGATGGCGCGATGTTTATGTGCTGCTGGAGGCTATTTTCGGCGTAGTCATGTGACCGTCCGCAACAAATGACCCTTTGTAGAGCAAAGGCCCAAAAAGGAGATACGCTCTCCATGGTTAGGACGGATCGGTCCTGGTAGGTGTTTGTTGGTCTTGAGTGTGCTGAGAGGGTGTGAGATTAGAGGTCTATGACTTAGGTTTATGACACCACCGTAAACGAGGACAAGTGGAATTAAGGGCCGACTTCGCGGTTGACCACGTCGCAAGTTCTTTGACCCACTATGAGAGGGAAACACTCGTAGAAAGTTGTAGCTGGAAATGTAATTTTTTGTGATTCGAGGATTCAAAGGATTTAGGGGAGAAGAAACGGTGATAAGTGCACAGTGGTTAAACATGGACATAAGAATAATTTCCTCGTTTTCTGTGTTCTAGTAGTATCAGCGTAAGGGTTAACAAAAGTTGGTCATAGTAGGTTGCAGAACACTAAAAAATTCGCAAGTTTTCGAACAGGTCTTATCATGCCAAAGCAAAAACTCTTTGTGAATGACTTACCACATGCTAGGCTGACATCAGTGATTCGGAGAGAGTTTTGTGCCCTTAATATAATGGAATTATGCTGTACACACAACATTCCATTTTAAGCTGTGGAAAAATTTCAGGTTTCACCGGTGTTCCGTAAGCGAAACCGAAAAAATTTTGAACGGTTACCACCTCTGACTATATGCTTCTTTTATTGCGTTTGTACTTGGTGTATTTATCAAAATTACATTGCGGTTTACAAATTCCAGATTCACCCATCTTATGTTAGTGTTTCCAAAACTATCTTTTTCGTTCTGCAGCTTCTGTTCGCTCCTTTCCTCCCTTTTCCATGCATTTTCGTGGCCTGTTTACTAAACCTCAACTGGAAACTTGCACAAATCAAACAGAATTAATGTTTTCACCCCTCCTGTGGTGTCAAGTCCGGAAAGCGTGGGAATCCGCGCATAAAAACGTCCATATTGATGATCGAGTGGCGAATGTTGTTTACGCGAGGACGAATAATAAAATAATTCCCGTTTGCGGAACGCCTCTTCCTGTACTGACATGCAATTTCATTGGAGGACGCTTGTTTTAACCTTTACAGGGCGAGGAAATGATGTGTGTGATGTGCATAAACAAGAACATCGCAAAGTTTAGGCTAATGGAGTAGGAGACAAGGATAGAATGTATGCCACGAATGCACTTTCATGACGTCCTGCTTTTCCAAGAACGGAGGGCGAAGCGATCTTTTCCATTCAGCTTTTGCGACGGTTCAATAAAATGACAAAAAAAGAAGGAAAAGCTTAAAAAAGAGCCTAGCTTAAGGTCCTCACCAACAGACAAGACCTTCAAAAATCACACTTATTTTGACAACTATTTGAAAGATCGTAGGTTTATAGTAGGTGTTCAAAAAGTAAAAATGACAAAAAAGAAAGAAAGATAAGCTTATGGGCCTTCAAAAAAGACTCTTATTTTTAGAGGTTTAGAGTAAGTGTAAAATAATGTAAAATGATTTCGGTTTTTAATGTCATAGCCTGACAACATCCTCAACATCCTCTGCATACCAGCAGGCACATTATGATTAAATTACTGTCACGATAGGCCCCTAGCATCCCTGAAGGTTCTCCTAGAATGACCTCAGCGACACCGGGTTTGTGACAAGCAGCCATAAGAAGCAGTAATGTCATGTGCTCACCACTATATCTGGTCGTCTTGAACTACGATGACACATAAGCATGAAGAATCACAGCTTCCCGGAAATCGAAAAAATCAAGCCAAATATAAAAATGACTAATCCCCGCGCTATTAAGGCGCTTTAGCCGAAGACGACGACATTGTGCGCCGCGAATCCATCAGCCGTGAATCATGTCTTCCACTATAGCCAGGATAACATTTACAGAAATTTCGTGCAACAACACAGAGGCAAATGGAAATGGAATTGATGCATGAATAAATGATTCGAAAGAAGCCATGGCCCTCAAAGGTGATCTGGTGCCGTGGCTGGTGTTAAGCAAAGGAATCCGTTCGCTTTCCTGTTTTGCTATGTGCTTGTGCTTAAATACTTTCCCTGTCTAGGATAGCAGTGTTAATTCCTCCAAAGCCTAAAGAAAAAAAAGAAAAAAAGGAAGAAAAATTGCATAAAAGAACCCTCTTTTCCAAACCTCTTACATGTCAGCTTTAGATGCCTTTGTGACACATCCTAAAGTTTAAAAAAACTTTATGAGTACGTACCAAGAAGCCATCGGTGCTCAAAACAGTCCTTAGAACATTTAAGGACACTTTAGATTTTGCCTATTGCTGTGTTTTGATGCTGGAGGTACCCAGAACCGCTCCAATATGAATACGCAGTGCACCATGAGTTGTCCATGTTTTTCATTCGCTAAGTGCCAAGAAGTTCCACTTCACACAAACTCTGTGTTTGTTTATACTCGATGTCCATCGCTAGGCTTCTTGGAAACGCTCAGAGACAAACGGAGTGCAAAAGGTGGAGGAAGTCAGGTGTTCTAAGTGATTGTGTTCCTCGGATAAACATGGGATACTCTTCGGAATTATTAATAGCAACAGAGGAATGATAGTGTAATGATGGTCCCGAGAGGAAAAAGTTGAAAAGTGACCCGGGAATCCTTGTGATTGATGCGTTCTGATCGCTCGTCATCATTCTGGTGAGAAGGAGAAGATCATTTGTGTCGTTTTCCTCATTAACTAAACGATTTTATCATCCCTATGCCTTCTACAGTAGTACATTACCTATTCAGGGAAATCGTGCTGAGACTAATTGCCTCATCATTTGTATGATCATGCTTTTTTATCATTTGAGCTTGTTTTTTTGTCTTATTTCCCTCATAAACCAAGGAATACAAAAGTTTGAGTAAATCTTCTTTACCTCAACAGAGGTCCTTTGAGACCCTTTCGCTGTAAGACCAGGAGAGCCGATGTTTAGTCTATGGTCTACATACTACCTCTGTTTTCGTTTTCCCTAAATGTCACAACCCGGTCCAATTTAGTGTTCACTGGAACGACATTTCCTTGTCGGAGCCACCTAAATCCAATTTGTTCCCCGTAAGAAACTTTCCAAACACACTTAAACTTTACCGTAGTCGCCTATTCCTAGAACTCATCCTGGAGTCTGGTCATCCACGGAGTCCCAAGAAGACAATTACCAATTCTATTAGGCCCCTTGCCCATCTTGTACGTGAGCCATGTAAGGCCCTGTGTTTTCGTGTCGAGAGCCAGCTGTTTTTCCGCCGCCAACATCTTCAGATTGCCGTCTCGAGGTGCACTCTGCGTTCTCCCAAACGGCTCCAGGCGTATCGATTTGGGCGCCCCTTGAGGGCCGCGGCTCTATTAGTCCCCTCTGGGCGCCATCGCATTCCTAAACGTCATTTTTTTCCTTTTTGCATATGCTGATTGTCTTCGATTTGAGGAACGCATGAAAATTGTGCGTGCTGTGTTCGGGAAAATTGTCCGCAAGGGCATGGGCTTACGACGTGTGGGAGACATTTGAAAACCTTTTAGGGAGGGCCCCTTTTGCCAAGTTTACCATGGCCCTCAAGGTTGTGTGTTTTGCTCTGACTTCTGGACTGGCCTGTACAGTGACGTTCAGGCAACTTTTGGTTTTGGGTTTTGAGAGCCCTGGAAACCATGTGGTGAAAAATTTACGACTTTGGTTTTGAGAGTCCAAAAGGAAGGCGGACTTTTGTTCGCGGAGGTGTTCAGGTCTCCAAGATCACCTTAGGTCAGGACGGATAAGGTAGGTAGCTATTTATAACTAATGAATAATAATGGGCAACTTACAACTAGAGCTAAGGATATTCATCGCGACTGGCTAACCCGCCTACTTTTGTTAGTTTTATGTATGTTTCTTAATATTTCCGAGTTTATCGTTAATTTCCGAGGACTTTGAATAAGACTGTACGAAAATTACACCCGTAGAATTTTTCATCTGTAATTTACCGCCTTTTATCGTTGTCACCATTGCCCACTCCAGAACAATGAGTAGAACCCACTGAACTATCTCCTACTTTAGCTGATGAACCTAGCTTCTCTGTCACGCAATGCTGGGAATGTAGGAACAAAGCAGGTAGGAATGTAGTGAAAAGGGTTACTTATTATGGAAAACATGGTAACAAAGCAGTTCAGGCATAAATCCAAAGGAGGAACATTTCAACGAATTCCTAAGAATTAGGCGGAGTTCTTTAAGAGAACACGGCCGTTAAACCTCGAAGATCGTTAAATGAGAGCTTTATGACCAACAATCTCTGACCGCGGTTATGCCTTTGGGCGAGACTTCAAAAATATGGAATTCTGTAGGATGTACTGTTTAAACTTCTAAAACGTCCTTCTTTATATGTTTTAATCCGTAGGTCTTCTAGTGTAGTTTTATGTGGATAGAACTTTCGCGCACATCGAGAAGTGTGACTGTTCATGACTCTTTCGCATGACACATGGCGACGGTCTCGTGTTGCATTGACTGTTTACACCATGATCCAATCTGACTCACGCAGAGGTCCTTTTCCTGGAAGTACGACAAAATAAGGTGCTCAACATAACCTCCACTTTGCTCAAATTCCTGCATCTTGAGCACAAAGCCTGCTTATAAATAAGGAATAAATCAAAAACGGATTGGGCATCATAAAATGCAAAGCGCCCCATTTTCTCCTCTATCTCCTCTGTCCATCACCATTTCGCTCATTTCCATTCAGAAACACTATACTTCGACCACAAATCAGCCCTGCTTGTTATGCTCGCTCTCTACATCCAACGCCTCCTATAATCGACTTCCGTCCACGCGGTTCCGGTACACTCTCCAGCCTAAGCGCCTTCTTCTTCCTCTGCTTATCACTCTCCTCGCACTCATCTTGCACACCACCGTTCGACTCCCAGTGAACGGTGTTAATTGCCTCGTCCGAACATTTCAGCACCAATTAGAAGTGACCAGCCGCATTCCAGCGGCTCTTCCCGAAGACCGGTTCCCTAACCTGGCGACCTTGGAGCGTGTGAACCTGGCGCCCTGGCTTGGCGCCAAAAACGGCATCGATCGCAACAGTCACGCCTTCTACCGCATGGCTACTTGTGCCAAGTCAGGTGAGAATGCTGTTTTTTGGTCAAAGTGGCGATATGCCTATTTGCAAGGACCGGTATATGTCTGAGGTTCGATTCCCTGGCGGTATTCCACATCTTATAGGTGAGAATCGCTAGGCGCAAAAAGATCGGCGCGCGAGATGGTTTATGGCGACGCGGCGATTTGCATAGCGGCGCGCGATGCACTTTTTGTGCGCGGCAGTTCCGTTTGAGGCCGTCAGGATCAGCTGAGCGTCACATGACTCTTCGTTCTCTGGAGGCGACCACTCAGATCTCGCTGTGTCATGCCCGTGTGCCTCTTTGTTCCAGCGTGTTTCCCCTTGGCTTTAGTGGAATCGCGCCTCTTCGCGCCGGATCTCCTTGTCGCGCTTGTCTCTCGCACAAGATCAAGGCCACTAGGGTCACTTTGCAGGTTCGCGCTGATTGATGGCCACATGTTGGAGCCGCGTACGAATGTGGGTGAACTCAGAGCGGGATTGTTTCCGCGAGATTGTGTCATCTGGTAGTATTGGATGAGTGGAATTGTGGAATATGTGCCCCATTTGTGTACAGTTTTGACTTTTTATCTGCAAAAGTCTCTTTGTTTAATCTCTTCCTCATGTTTCAATTTGTTCCATGAACATTAGTTGTCCATTTGAGTTGCTTGTCCGCAGCTAAAAGCGCTCCATATTGTACAGATGTGAATCGTAGAGAAGTAGCATCGTTGTAGGTACGGTTATTGAGACGTTCTAAACTACAAGGCCTTGAAATAAGGCTTGGACAACTCTTAAATTCGTAGACCTACATGGTGCTAAAGGCTGCTGACCTAGTACGCCTAAATGTCCACTCTTTTAGCTGGAGACATGTGTACGCTTTAAACGTCGACGAGCCCGTCTTCTGCACTTATTTTGTTTCCGATCATATTTTCCTTTGGTTAGGGACCTATTCATCCGGTTTATTTTAGTCGAAACCAGGTCGATTGACTTTGTTACTGTCACTTTGAGAGGCTTTTTTGGAAGCCAAAAATACTGATCCTGCAGGCACATAAACACTGTGAAAACACCTCGGTGTTCATCGGTGTTCTTACGAGCTCCTTTTATAGCTATGAATGTCCTACACTTATATGTCCACCTGCCAGAACGGCTCGGACCATGTTTATGGCCGACTACTCAGTCCCCAGAAGTTCTGTAACGAAATCAAAACAACCCCATTTTGCGGTTTTCTCGTTCCCCACCTACAAATCACTTCCCGACGCATGTCAAACGCTCATTCACATCCGCAATTCACGGCGCAGCGTGCCCACACACTCCACGCGATGTCCTCTTGGAAAAAGCAGACGTCCTGAAAAACGACACATTAAACCGTGGGGACACGTCTACCGTGATGTCACTAGATTGCTCCAAAACGAGCAAGCTAAAAATGGTGCGTGGGACGGAGCCAAAAAGCGGATACCGTATCTGGCCAGCTGTGACTCCGAAGGATGTTTACGCAGTGTCACCTGTCGGACTACGGTAATTTTTCACGGAGACAAAGTGCTTTTGTTGTGTGGCGGACGAAAGGCGTTGTTTACGTGGAGAGGGGCATCGCCATGGCGACCTACCGTAGTCCTGGCGATGTGGACCCGTTGCGAAAGAGCTGTTTTGCAGATGCCGGATACAGGCTTTAGTGTTTTAGTTATTTGAGTGTGCGCGTGGTTGCTCTGTCACCAGCACTCTGGGCCAGAACAGTGCCCTGGATTAGACTTATGAAGATTAAGGAATTCAATCAACAAAGACGAGATCTGACGTTTTAGTGGGTTCTGTAAATGACATTGCGTACTTTATCCTTTGCCTTTGGGAAACTGTCACTATTTTAAGCCCAGAACAACCAAAACACTTCAAAATCTGAGGGCCCTCCCTCGGCGTTGATTGAAGAGAGCCGGGTTGAGTTTTTTAGATGGCAACACTCTCACTTTTCCTTTTTCCACAGTGTCGTAGAATCACTTTTATATAAAGAAACTGTATCCCAAATCTAGGCCCAGGGTCCTCACTTTCCGCTAGTTATTACAAGTTATCTGCCGCTTTATTGAACATTGGATCGCCCCCCCAAGGTCCATTATTCCGTCAAAAAAACGCGTACTTTGCTCTTCCAGTCCCCTAGCACCCCCGCTTCTCCATCTGACCACAGATAAGCGAGCCATCCATGGAAGTGCATTTTTTCTGAATGTTGCAAATGGACTTCCTGGGCACTCAGCCATAATCTCAAAAGACTCTCCCGGTCCGTGCCGGTGTAGTGGTCGTCCCGCGTACTAATCGAAAGTACAGATTCTTATCGGCGCGGCATCACAAAACAGTCCGTATCGTCGCGATCAGGTGAAACATTCCGTGCCACCCATCGTCGATCTCGTCGCACTGACGAGCTGTTTTGACTCCGCTCATCTATCAAGGTGTGCAATGAGGACGATACTAAATGTGACGGAAAATGAGAAACGATGGGCATGAAGGCAGGTGGTTTTGTTATTGTCTTTCAGAAGGTCACTGAAGTAGTAAGGAGGCATGAGGAACCAGTGTAGCCTATGTGAGCTAAAATGAGATGGTAGAAATTGGAAGAGAACGGAGGCTTTTAGATTTACACTGCGTGACACAATGTGACCGATGAACATGATGAGATTTTCAAGAAATTCTTCGCTATTTATGCTCAAACTGAAATTGTGACATTCTTAACGTTTGTCTTTCTTTGCACCCGAAACATCTTTTCTTCAATAAATTGTCGCCCAAGTAAAGTCCTTCCTCTTCCATGTAGAGCTTCCAAATTTAAAGCGATCTGCTACTTCTTTGCAGAATCAAAATACTGTCTTTCACCATGCATTCTTTTTCCTCGTATAAGTTTGGAAAAGTTAGGTGCTTTAGCAAGCGAACGTCACAACGTGAGAACCAATTCACATGTGTAGGCCTGGCAGAACAAAGCGTTTTCCCACGAGAAACATTAGAACCAGTTACAACTTCTTGAACTTTGCAGAATGAACTCTTGAACCGTATTCAATAAGGATTTATAGATTCACATGCAGATTGTCACACTGTGACGTTTTGCTTTGAGTGGGTTTGGGTAATGGATATTTGTGTAAAGAAAGAAACTTTTTTTTTATTTTTTTTACTTCTTTTAGTCACAGTGTGAAGTAGGCAAAGTTAAACTACTGTTTGTGCATGTGACCTTGTGCCCACCTGGTTCTGAATCATCATCCTTGTTCCAACCCATAAAACCAACGCAGATTCTGCCTTACATGCGTTCTTCGACCTTTACGAGCATGTATATAACGATCGCCGCTTTAGTAATCACCTTCGATCTCCATCATCCGAAAGTTGTTTGTGTTTTCCCGAAGGCCGCTTTCCGCGCTCGCTTATCTCCGCTGTGCCCACCGCTCATCCACACGTGTTTCCCGCTCACTGTGAGTCACCATTTGTATCCATTCGGAAAGCCGCTTCTCCCAGAAAAAAACAACAATGACGAGCAGAGTTTGCAAATTGAATTTTTCGCGTTTGCGATGGAAGAAGATGAAAGCGCTAAGGCTGATAAAACGTTAAATGCATCCTTCCTTTGCTGTGATGCCAGCGGTGCAAGCAGTTAAGTAGTATCTGGAGAAACGATTTTGGTTTTTGGAGGTTTGTAATTATTTAGATATGTGTCGTCCTGTCAGATCTTGTCACAGATTCGTTCAACGGTCAAAATACGACTAAAAAGGGCTTTCCTACTTCGGATCATTCGCTCCTTTCCTCGCGACATTCTTGAGACCAGCCAATGAAATAAGTCAGTGAAAAAGAAACCTATCAACTCTTATCAGATACGGTAAGAATTTTGTGCAAGAACATTTAGTTTTGTTTTAGGAAGAATCGAAGACAGGACGATGACATATAGCGTCATTATTTCAATTGATCTCGAAAATGTCAACTTAAAATCCGATAAAGTTCGTTCGGTTTTGCAAGAGAAATTGGAAGTGGTGTTAGATTTATTAAAACATGAGCTTTATCCGTATGATAACTCTAGTGTAAGCTCGTATCTGCTGAACATGGAACCTGATAATGTCAGCAGCGACAAAGATCCGATTAAAAGTGCACTGAATCCCTTGTGTCGTCGAATCCGGATTACGTCGGAGGTTTCATCCCCGCAGATTGCACGCGCGAAATTTCAAATTTTGCAGAAGTGCAAAGCGGTGAACTTCCTGCAAAGAAGACAATGAGTCCAAGATTTTTGGAGCACCAGAATACAAACGAGCATCTATGCGGTCCCTTTGACCCTCAGGGTGCAAAAAACTACTTTTTATACGTTGTAGATTTTTGCACAAGCACACAACTAGGGTTGTCGAACTCTACAAAAATCCCGAACAGTGGAATCGAGCCGTTTGATTCGTGAAAAGTCGGACCGATTCGATTCGACTACCTATAGTCAACCTGTGCTATGTTATCTTGTAGCAGTATTTCTATTTGATTCCTTAATCAGTTTGGGGTATCTAAGTTGATAGTAAGGGCTGAGATTAGCAACGGGACTGAAGTATGCAACCCTGGATTCTTAAAGGTTAAAGTCACGCTACTTTTTAAGGCACACCACTTGCTCCTTGAATCTTAAATGATGTCTTGTACATGGACAGTCCACAAGGAACTGTATCACATAGTCAATCTGTATCATAAATGTTGGGCTCAAAAGTGAACACTGAACACTCAACTCTTCTGAGAAACTATAGGGAACGGGTGATTTCAACTGCAGTATGCTCCGAAAGAGCTTCTAACGTCATTGAGTGGTCCCATATTTCACTTTTTGCGCATCGTTTCAGCTCCTGCAGTTCCCTTGAAGCACGTGCTTCATTCGCTGCTCCACCGTCCACTTTTTCTCGCTGATCGGACTTGATCACATTCGTGACGCAATCGCCGTTGCAATAACAACCTCTAAAAACCGATAACGCCGTGTTGACCCACTGGATCGCGCTGGAGTCCAGCCTCCAGTTCTGGAGGGCTTGTTTTCGTCGTCGTCTTATCGTCGCCGGCAGACGGTGATTGCGCGGCGTTATTTGTTTGTTTTCGTACGGCAGCAGCATCAGCTGGTGCTGCGGACTCTACTGGTAAAGGTAGTACCACGCGGGATAATTGTGTTTTGCCGCGGTCACGTGCTGTGCAAATATTGGCGGCGGAAGGGGCGAAGGGAACAAAAACACTTTTGAAACGTTCCCGACATGTGGGAGATATAAAATCGAATTGACTACCGTCGATGTTTGCTGTGCCGGCAGCCGCGATTTGTGGATTAACGCGTCGTTCCGATTTCCCAAAATATTGACTTTAGTCTCAGCTGAGGTCTTTCTGCTTCTTCATGTGCAGCCATACTGTCTGCCTGATGCTTGAGGTTCCCCTAGAGATTAACCCTATGCATCCGAAAAATGGGTAGGTAGCCACATATGTACGTTCTGCATCTTCTGTAAAGGATGTAATGACACTACATAGCTCTTCTTCTCATTAAAGTCGTCATACTTACAGAAGGATCCTTACCTGCCCTACCTAGGAAACCACTTTTTTGAACTTTGGAGTAGTCACACATACATCATAGATCTGTGCCTCCATTACACTAATTTGAAATTCTATACCTGTCGGTGTTTGCGTGCCGAAACCCGACCCTCATCGCAAAATTTATGTCTCCCAGATCGCACGCGGAACGACTTTGCCCGGAGTACCCGCTTGTTTTCACAATATTGTGAAAGGGTTGACTCACTTTGCTAGAGTGATGTTGGTTCCTGTCGGCATGGGTGTTCCCCTGAAAGCGCCACGAACGTCCTAAATGGTTATTGTTTTTGACAGGTGCTAGTTAGCCTCGATTCATGCTCGCTCGAGGACATGGTTAGGTCATTTTCTTGTTGGAAACACCATAAATTACGTAGCTATTGTAGGACAAGTGGGTTGAACTGACCATATCTTCAACATAAAGATGAAGAATCTAAGGAAGTTTTTTGTCATTTCTAAAGGCAAAGACGAAACTTGAAGGTGTAAAAGTATCAAGAACGGATCCAAACAATCACTCGAAGGTCGTTTTGGTTGGCATGGAAGACCGCCATTCTTTATTTCTTATATCAAGAAAGGGCTTTCTTGATTTATCCACGATCATTCCTCACTTCCTGGACAGCTCAGCTTCCTCGTTTCCTTTTCTTCCTCATCGTTCCACAGAATTCCTTCCTTACTGGAAGAAAGCTTCTAAAATATTGATGTTACCCACCGAAGAGTTCCAAGACATGATGCTGACCTGCTTCACTATTAATGCCTTTCAACTCATTTCCATCTTCAAGCAAATTTTTGAGCACATCTCCTCATTCCTTCACCCCCTGAAGCCACTCTTCACCATCAGAAATTCATTGTTCTCTCTCCGGAAATCCCATGCAACAAATTTCTGCACGACTTCTCTAGGCGCTGACGTACCGCCACTCGCTTTTTGCATGATTAATCGACGAATTCGGCCCCGTCGCGTCGACAGCCGCGGCACCTCTTCGCGCTTTTTGCCACTGACGTCATCGGCGCCACTTTGGCATTCGCTGAAGAAGCTCGAGTTCGCTTTTTGTCCCAGTAAGTGTCTTCCGCCCTCTGCTTCCCCATCAGCCGCAGGGTGCCGAAGTGTGCCACTCGGTGATCTATGAGCCTGTCGCGTGAGAATTCTCGATTTCCAGCGAGCCGGCTTGTTTGGTTTTGAATATGTAAAGAAGCACGAATGTGAGAAAGTTTCTGAAAGTCAAAGACCTCGCCGAGTGCCCACTTGCTTCTTGAACGCCCGAAACTCAGGGAGAAAACTCCCTTTTCTCAGCAAGTGTTCTAGTGAGATAAATTTGAGAATTGTACCTGATATTCATTCACTTGTCTTTGTAAGCATTTTGCTCCATACTAGGGAATGCCATGCACATGATGTGAGAAAACAGCTACAATTATACGGAGGCGAAAAAGGTGTTAAATTTACACTGATCTGAGATCGTAGCTTTCATAGCTGATACAGCCTTTCCTTTCCAATTGTACCCAAGGAACATTCCATTTGTATCCAAGAGAATATTATTCAGAAGGGTTTCCAGTAACCGGAAGATATTTGCACGATAGAATCCCACTTCAACCAATCCCGTAAAAGAGAGGGGGCTTTATTGTTGGATCTCTACATTTTCTTGAGCGCACGAAAAGAGAGGAAAAAGTCTTTTTTCACCATCTCCTGTTATTCATAGTGTAAAAAATCCCCAAAATAGTCTTTCATGAACTTGAAGATGCCCATATGATATTAAATGATGAAAATAATGTGTTATTCGACTAACTTCTTTTGCTAGAGAATTGCCAAACTGATAAACTACATGGAATACGACAGTTTGGGTTTATCAGTCCAGTGTCGACCTTTCTGCTAACGATTATGATTTCCTTCTTTCTATTAGGACTTATTATGTTTATAAAACACGTTTGAGATAGGCTATTTACGATATATTTACGACATTCAACAAGAAGTTACATCAGAGCGACGGCGGAACGGCCATAACAAGAAGACCATTAAGAAAGCTATAATTTATTGCACCGTTTTTGTGAAAACAGGATCAGGTGTGGATCTGTAGTAGCTGCTGGTGAACACCGAAAAGGAACATCAAAAAAGGTCTTCGGATGATTTTTGTAGGGTAATAACGGAGAACCGAATATGCGACGTTTTCACTCTATTTCTGGACTTTGTATGTCGTTCCTGTTCTAATCACACTTTGCAACAACAGTGAACCTAGTTGTGACTCTCAAAGGTGTCAAGAACACTCTGTTTCGTTCATACATTTAGCATCGTCGTTCCCTACAACGCCAGTGTTCATCGCCCCACGTGTATCGCACTCGCGCGAACGTGTTTCCGCAGAGCGTGTTCCCCGTGTTGCAATTTCCCAAATCCGCGCTGATCGCCCCGCTGATCTTTCAGCGTCATCGCCGTCGCCGCCGCCACGAACGTGTTTGTGCATCGATCAGCTGTGCGGAAAAGCAAACGAAACAATTGCGTCTTGTTTGCGTCTTCCTAGCGGGCACTTTTCGCACGTGTTCGTTTGCAGATGTTGAACCTATGGCGGGAAGCATTTGGAACACGGAAGTGACGAAGGAACGAAGGACTTTGGATTCGACGAGAAAAAAGTTGGTTTTATTAAGATATGAACTCCTTCTGATCTGCTTTGTGGGCGATGTTCTGAAAGGATGTCCTTGATGAATGGGAATAATCAGGTTGATCGCTAGGTGGCTGGCGATCTTTTTATTAAGATGTACTAAGAGTCCACCTGAAAGAGAATTCGTGCTTTATCCGCTTTTTCTCAGTTAGTGGGAGGACCTTTAAAAGAAGTCTTCTGGGAAGGCACATTCTTTTTCACTTGGTATCAGCAAGCCTCTTAAGGTCCTCCGGAGGTATCGGAGCCCACGGGGAATCTGAGCCCTTACTTCGAACAATCTGAGCCTTCCGGAGAACCTGATCCCCACAGAAAATGTACGCTCTTTGACGTGCTGGCGATCTTTAGATGCTTATATTCTGTTTTGTTGGATCCATAGGACGACTTACTGTTCAGGATTTGGTTAGGTTATTTATTTTGATTGGGCTAGGTCCATTGAGAGCCGTAGAAGATAGGAAGGAAGATGTGAGGTCCATCTTCTAAGAAAAGGCAACAAATCTCTGTAAAGACCAGAAGTCTTCGGTCACGCATTCAATCTGTTTTCCCATGTGACTCATCACATTGAATTATGGATTCTCTGCTTCCAGAAGCAACGAGGGCCTGAGGCTATTTTGTGGCAAAACATGTGGCTCGGTCTCTGGTCCGTTTGCACATGGTTTTTTTCTCTATATTTAACTTTTTCTATTCTGTTGATCTAGGCCTGTTTCGGCAAGGCGTTTGGCACAAAATTTCAGTGCGATTTTGAAACCTTTTACGAGTAGGAGTAGTAGTGGGACACCTTAAAGATGTTCACGTAGATTACCATTCGTTCATTCAACGCTAACGAAAGGACCGGGTATGAACATAGGGCTTTTTACACATGTAGAAAGTTTGCGGTGTTTTTATGGTGTTACTGACTACTGTGGCAAGCAAAGGCTTCTTTTCTCATCTTAAATTCTATCCTCCAGCTCCACGTCACTTAACGTTTAGTGCAAATACAAGATTATGTCATTGCTCTTCCCGTCAAAACATCGTGAAATACTAAAGTTCATTTCTCATTCGCGTAAAGATCGAACTATAAAGCCTCTGAATCATCCTTTTCATCCTCGTGAGACGTAGAGGCGCCGCAGGCGTTGTTTGTCCCTCTGTTCAAAGCGTTTTGTCCGTCTGCTCCAGCAAGATAATCCTTTAACCTTTATTCGAAAACAACTTCTATCTAATAGCCTTTCCCTCCGCCGCCTGATTCACTCCTACCCTGATTTCCCCACCGTTCCAAGAAAGGAGCTTTCGCAAAACAATTCCCAATTTCCTGTCTGCTGGTGTTTCCGCTGGGGTGACGTGCTCTTCAAGTCAGAGCTTCTTTGCAAGGCTGTTTTTCGCACTCCCAGCGAGAGCGGCGGTGTTTGATGGTGACACGTGAGGGCTAGTGTTCCTCGTGGCATTCCATTGGCAAAGAGAACAACCCAATTTAGCGCAGTAGGGACATATGGGTGTGAGAGTGGACGGGTATCTGTATGGTAAAATATTGATTTGGTATAATAAGTGGGAAGTAAACAGTAGCTTGGGTGCTCTAGCTCTTGAAGGAGGTTTGACTTGAAGCAAGGCTACACTGTAGATTCCGAAGGAAGTAGAGCGCCATCAAAGCCACCTGGACATACTATCTCAATACACCTTCGTAACTTTACCATATAGGTTCTTTGTGGCAGATTCAAATTACCGTGGCATACATATGTTTGTATAAGCAAGGTGACAGATGGTTTTTGGAAAGAGCAGGTTCCGTTATCTAATCAGCTTCTTTGCCTCGAATTACCAAATTTGCTTTTGATCATAATCCAAGAAGTTGATGCTATAGTGTTAGTTACCATAGGCTGTTTCTTTGCGCCTAACGATAAGCTACAGTAAACCTAATTTTTCTAGCCAATTGTATTAGGTATATTATGTGCTACAACCGACTACTGCACATGGGAATGAATGCACATAATGTTTTTCATGTGAATTGGGGGAACAATAATATAGCATTCTCATTGTGTTCTCTATTCCGTACCTTTTGTGGAGAGCTAGCCGAAAAAGTTACTCCCGTCCCTTCAGCTGCTTCCCTATCCCCTGTTTCCCGGTGTCTTCTGGTTACTACACCTTTTCTTATCCTCTTACATCCGGCTTAGAAGGCACCTGTTGGCATACGAACTGAATGTCACCGAATAGGCTACACTCGTAGAATGTCTCCAACAAAGTAAACGTTTCCCACCTGACTCAGCTAGTTAGCCTGGTTTCTCGTGAATTATTCATGACCTCGTTACCGAGTGCATTGCCACGTGAGAGTACATGTTGTTCAGGTTCGGACCGTTGGGTTTGTACTTCGGTTAGTGTGAGTAATGAGATAGTGCGGTTCTTAAATTGTATCTTTCAACGCACAACTTACTCTTGGTTATTTTTGGATAAGCGGTAAGAAACCCTTAGCCACAGAAATTACTAAAAACATTAAGCTTTAGAAAAAAGAGAGCAAGATCTGGGACTCGGATCTCTCTCTCTGGTCCTCTTTTCCCAAGATGTCGTCTTTATATCTTCAGAACAACTTCAGCTATCTATGTAGGTGGCTAACCTATCCATATAATGTATTCTTTCAGATGCATTTTCAAAAGATATGTTGAGCATATATTATGAATCACTTCGATATTGCCTTCACTTCTCTTTTAAACTTCCTTAGGTAATTATTTTTGTTAAATAGGACTACCGATTTTTAAAAGCAAGAGAAGGTCCAATAAGAAAGCAAATTGGGGCCAAAAGTGGTGAGTATTAACTAAGGACTGGTCGAAACCGAAATCGAAATGTTTGGTATTTTAAAAGCTGGCTCCTCCACCTACAACGTCCCCAAACTCTCATTAAAACCAACCTACCCAGCACCTTTAGCTGAGATTCGCTGTTAACTTCCTCAAAGTACGTTCAACGTAAAACTGTTTTGTCTGGGAAATTGTTTGCGCGCGACATTTAATCGCATTCGGACGAGTTCAATACTCTAGACAAAGCACATGGGAAATGTCGACCGAGGAGAACTAAAAACAAGAGAGTACTACGGAGATGCCTACGTGTCACTTGGCATTTTTGGATCGTCAAATCCTCGTCGGCTTCTTCTCTGCGAATTCCACGGTCTTCCCAATCCGATAGTCCTTATGACCTCGCATGGCCAAAGCTATATGCGTATCTCCAGTGATCCTGATTTCGTGGTTTGTGCCCCCCGCCCAAGTGGATTACACTAACCGAGTTTGGGCTTTGTGGCCAACTCGAACTTCCCAATATATCGTCGCACGTAATTTGATGTTTGTCGGGTGGAGGGCACTATGTGAACATAATGCACTTTGCTACGTTAACGAGCTGTGGACTCGCTCTTTGAAGTCTCAAACCACGAGAACATTTATCTTCTCAACGCTGGACTATATCATAGATCCTCGACATATTCTAACCGCTTGAAGTCACGACCTTTTCGGAATCGTTTAAGAGCAATTGTTCACATTCCCACCGCCGTCAGTTGCAGAGATCAGCTCGTTCTCGACGTCAACAGGAAAGCCGGCAATTTAACAGAAAAACACAGGCTATGTGAAGTGGAGTACGTTGCCGTGGGATTCAGATCCGGAAGGCCGCGGGAGTCGGAATATTTATGTCTTTTTGGACTTCTTTAGTTGGGATTGTGGCAGGTGATTGACTAGATCTGATTGAGGAGACGATCTTCTTAAGGGGGAGGTAGGATGCGTAGAACATCAATTGAGCAGAGATTACCACTTTAGAATGCTCGGCTTTTCAAGTGGATTTCATTGCAACGTCAAGTTTTGACCAATCCGATATCTTCAACCTTCTCTGACAAATGAATGCGTATTCCTTTTGACATCCTGCCTACTGTAGAGCATTGAACCTTGTCCTCCCGTGGAAGCATAACATCTTCCGCTTGACACTCTCCTGTTTCCCTCTGGAATTCCTGGAACTAGTAGCTTCCTCATCTTAGAAAAGAAACATGCAAAAAACGATGCTCTGCAAAAGATATTATCCGCTTTACTGGTAGCTTCGAGAAAGACGTCCGTAATCTAAAGACCGCAAATGTCATGTGCGTTCGAACAATGTGATATTCGAAGAAAAGTCATGACTGTTTTTGATGACGGCAATTTTTCGGGTCTTCTCCAGCCTTAATTAAGGACTGGATCACTTCACAATCTGTCACGGAGGATGCAGTCGTCTTACTTGTTTGACTTCCTTAGCACTACACATTGGTTATGAGGGATTGACATGTTTGTGATGGGCCTGGCTAAGATTGCTTACCCCCGTAGAAAGCATGTTGCAAAATGTACTCAGACCTTAGAAAGAGATTCTCTGAAAACGGATAATTTGTTCATTAGGCCTTTTTATTATATCGAAATTGCTGTTTCTGCTTGTTTCGGCAATTGTTTGCAAAGATAAAAGTGATTGCCTGGATTGTTTTGACGTTGATTAGGGCTACAGAGCCTCGAGCCTTGTTTTCTTTCTTTTCTTTTTGGACAAGCATGTTTCTAATGTTTATAGTTACATAATAACACTCCGTGGATAACTGGGACGGTTGTTATGAAGGGTAGTCACGCGATTTCATAACTTCATCCAATAAATTACTCAAATAAGTGGTTTATTGGTTTAGAAATCAGAAAGTTAATCAATAATTCCGAAAGCAGTCTCTAACCTGATCACGCAGCTTATAACTACATTGTACCCTTTCTTAATATCTTTGTAGTGCTCCATTGTTACTAACGACATTAGGGCATGAGATAGAAACAAGATGTAGTCCTCTGACTTCGTAGCAGCTGTATCTGTGTGATTAACTGGAGACCAGATGTGTAAATATGTATATAGTTTGTAGAACAGAAAAATGTTCAGCAGACTCTATCATGTGCTTCAATTGATAACCAGGGGATCGTCGGAATACACCCGCAGTTTGACAGTTTATGCTAGCGATATCAGTGATAAAGCCACGACGTTGCCGTTTTAGATATGGTTTTATGAAGATGCTTGACAGTTGATCCCTGTCACTCAAACCTACAGGGATATCGGATTATTATTACGCTCTCCTTCCTGTAGTGACTCCGGTCAGGAGTGCTAAAGTGTGGGATGTTTTTCATGTACAGATCAACTTTTTGGGGCCTTTAAAAGCGAAACTGTCCGTGCCAAGCTGACCCCTTTCACGCGTTTTATCAAAGTCGTCACCTCTGTTCTCCAACGTCATCGCGCCTTTCGATAAGGAGTCAGCTGTCTGCTGAGCTCGCTTTTGTTTGCTATTCGCACGTAAACACTATTGAGAGCAACTTGAGAAGTTGCAGAGTGGGAAAGACAAATGATGCTTCCGCCCACTAGAAGATAGTAAAAGTCCTAAGCATACAGCCAGTAGTTTGGCTTTAGAGTTCATCTTTTGAAGATGTTTAAGATGTGACTAATTGAATGTCAGAAAGGCTCCTAATGTGATGTTAATATGGCACATGTCAACACGTTTAGCTTATGAATTCCGATGCTTAAAGTTCTTAGGTAACGAGAAGTGTGGAAAGTTTACATTTACTTGAAGTTTATGCAAACGAACGAACCCCAAAATCCACCCTTACACGGCACAAACTACGCCCCATGCACTCATATATCATCCTTATACCTCATGACTGTGTTTTTTGTATTCTCTCTTTCCTGTCTTGGGTTCCTTCCCATCTGTGAACTCTAACCGTCCGGGATATCCATCACTCCCCCACGACAAAACACCCTCTGAACATTCGTACCGATCACATGACCGTGACGTCGTCCTTCTACCTACTGTAACACCTTCTCCACTTGTTTTTTGCTTCCCCGCGTCATCCAGTTCCGCCGTTACAAGAAGCGCCCCTCGGCTTCTTTTTGCCGCCGGCAAAAACGCGAAACTTGTAGCTGTCCGCTGCCATCCTTATCGGTCTCCGGGCGAGGCGGCGTTGCGCTTATCTCGCCGGGCTATCAGTCGCCTCCACCGACGTCGCAACATTCACCGCCGAGTCCAGGCCGGTTTACTCTCGCGATCTTTGGCTTCGGAGAGAGGGGGAAGCGCGAGGCAAAGGACATCGAAGGCTTCCGGGCACTGTTGATTTCATAAGGAGAAGGTTGTTGACCAGCTGGGGAGGAGATGGAACGTGCAAACATAGAGATGCGATCTAGTGGAGGATCACGAGGTTGGGTTGCTGATTTCACTGGTGTATTTTTTGAAAGTATGGAAGGGTGTGAAGAAGGTCCACAAAAAGAGGGCCAATGTAACTCCTGACACGAGCAGGGTTGGCCATGTTCTCTTTGATCGCCTATTGCTCAAATATAGAGATGCGATCTAGTAAAGGATCACGAGGTTAAAGTATTTTTATAAGTATAGGGTGTTTTTTTGTCGAAAGTATGGAGTACTGGAGAACGTCAGAACAATTTGAAGAAGACGAACGTGACTCTTGAAACGATCAGGGTTGGTCATATTTTCTTTTATTGCCTACTGATGGTTTCGAGTGTTTTTCAAGCCCCTTTCTGATCGGCTATTTATGACCGCATAGGTCTTTTTTCTCGGCTATTTTCGGTTGTTTTGACATGTTTATTAAGAATTGTTTTCAAAAATAAGAATGGAACACTGGCAAACACAAAGCTCTTAAGCAAGTGACATGCAGGTGTAGCACTGGAACTGGGACGAACTCGTAGTACTTGCCTACGACTAAACGAGGTCCCAGAATTGTAGCGAGTTGAAGTTCAAATAACGTAGCAGGTGTTTCACATTAAACAGAAGGGCAAAAGGTCGGTTTTCCAGCACCGGTCCCTGGGACTTAAGGAGCAGAAATTCGTCACAACGACCTTGTTTGTCACAGAGAGCCTTGTTGACTGTGAATGCTATGGGAAAGAGGCACGCGGTGACGAGTGAAAACAGGTGATGGGTGATGATCTTTAAAGGCGACAAGGAGAGAAATTCCAAGTGATTCTGTTGTAGAGGGTCACTCTGTCTCCTCGAGACTTTCTATCTTCTCGGTCCAGTTATCTGAGTGTCCACGGAAACCCGATTGATATGGACAAGAAGGGTCCTTCTTAGGCACAAATAGTGTGATCGAAACTGACCTCAGATTCTCTTAATTTATTTGAGCCCACCATGTTTACTTCGCCACCCTTATTTGAATAACACAGAACGCCGATTCTTACATAAAAGAAGAGACTCCGCCGACGCCTAAAAAGGATGTTGACAATGTTTCCTATCGGGATAAGAAGACGTCAAAGGAAGCAGGTGTCGGTGTTCTGTTTTCGCGCCCCGATGTGTTTGTTCCGGAGCGTCTTTCCCACAAACATTTGGAAACGTTACGTTTATCTTTGACACCTCGCTTACACCGGCAAAACCTTGCTCGTTCAAGAAGCCCTGAACTTGGAGGACTTCATCCTCTCAATGAAGAGGGATAGGGATTAAGCATAAACTCCCCGATTTGAGGCTTCCGCCACCGCCTTGAGACTAAGAGCTCTCGGCGAACTATGATGTTGGAATCGGAAAACTTGTATTTCGGCAGTCTTAAGTGCCCTCCCGCACGCACACCTATGACATATGTTTACGCACCGACGATGGATTTAAACTATGCATTGGTTCGGAGGGAAATCCGGTTATTTCCATCTCGCCTTACTCGAAAACGCAGAGTGCAAGCGTCTTAGCGAGATTCGCCTAAACAGAAATGTGAATTCGTAGCCGATCAAAGCTGAAAATCGCGTAATGCTTAGTCGGATCTAAGGTGCGTGCCAAGGGTGTCGTGATTCAATTCAGAGTGCTATATCTGGATGCGTAGCGATTGGTGTCGATGTGTGGACAATTGAGAGCTTATAAGGCGCGGTGTGAAGCTTTGTGGCCTGTTGTTCCTGGACGGGTTTTGGTTCTTCTTTGCTTTGTTTCTATAAGCATAATTTGATGTTTTGAAATGAAAAAATTCTTAGCAATTTTGGGCCATTTTCTAAAGGGCACGTTGCTTACGAAAGACCCTACTTATACACCGATTCATGACCATGTAGGGGCATGGTAATCTAGGGTGTTTTAAGACCAACGTAGAGTGCATATAAACTACAGCCATAAGCTCCATTTCCAATGTCCAACTACGTGTTCTACCCATATCTCACTCTATCGTTGACGTACTTTCAGGTCCGTTCCCATCCCTTGGACTCTCCCAGAAGAAGATCTCCCGGAAGAAGATATGTCCCCCAGGAAGCCCTCCAGAAGGCACTTTGACCCTTCCTTGAAGTGGGCGTCTGCACACTTGCCCTTTCCCGTTTGCTCTTCCTTATCACCATGTAAGTCTCTTGTCCTTAAGTCTTCCTCGTTTCCATGCAGAAACCGTTTGCCCTTTTGCAAGCTGACCGTAAAAAGTGACAAGAACGGCGGCGTTCACTTAAGCGCTCATCAGTCGGCTAATCAGCACGCGAGATGCAAACCCGTTCGCTCCTACTAGCGCTTGGCTTACCTGTCCGTCCAGTGGACGCATGTTGCCAGGCTCAATGACCGAACCGGCTTTCGCAGTTCGGAACCTGTCAGCTGGGAACCTTAAGCCCACATAAGTCCATGGTACAAGTAGCATTCCCATTTCTGTGCTGGTCATCCATTCACCCTTCAAGTAGGCTCCTTTCTCTGCAGCGTAAATCAGTGCAACGTTCCACTTTCCTTTTTCCTGCATGCCCAGCAAGTTCCACTAAAGCCCCTCTCGAGAACTCGTTCTTCCTCGGTTTTTCACGAGGAGATTAGCCGTGCTGATTCACCCTAACCTGACCACTTACTTCGTTCAGCTGCGATGACCAAACCGGATTAGTGGATCGGGTTTTTGGATGTGAGCAATTTTAAAAATGTCTTTGCAAGAGGAGTCCGTCTAAGCCACTTGAGGGAGTTTTTTGGAAGAGTCCATTAAGAAGCAGTTCAAGGAAGTTCTAGGCTATTAATCCTCTGGTTTTTGATCGAAAGTAGACGTCCCTTTGTTATAAGGTTTCTGTATCAGGACAATCCACCTGCCTCAGAAGTCTTAAAATAAAGCCTTAGTCTTAAAATTCTTAAAATTAGGTATTAAAATTAGATTCTTAGTCCCGGAAGAGTTGATTTGCAGCCTTCTCAGGGAAGATATCTTCATTTTAATCAAGAAGAGGTCCAGCGGTGCCTTCATAAAACACTTTTGGCTTTCTCGCCACCTTTGCATACATTAAAAGTGGCTCCAAAGCTCAGCTGCTCCGGTGTGCCAGGAATTCTAGAAAATAAGGGGACTAACCTATTTATTTAATCACTTCCATAGTGTGTTCTTCGAAAGGAAGTTCGCCGTTCTACAGAACGTAGTCTTTGGTCTCTGATAAGCCGCTGCGTGTTTACTACGGGTGGGAACCCTAAACGACTTTCCCAAAACGGCGCCATGACTTTACCGCCAAACGACTTTACCGCCAC
>KN168811.1:1370-12751 GCA_000757755.1 Steinernema glaseri
GGTGTGCCCTTTGCGGCAAGCGAAACGCGCCTCGAAGATCTTATTCATGCCCTCGTGGACTATCCTTTCCCATATGGTCCCTGGACGGGTCGTATCTTCCGGTCGGAGCAGTTTCCAGAATTGATCGATCTTCGCCTGTTCGTTCAGAGGGATGTCGGACTTCTCATGGCGGAAGAAGACGGACACCCTGAAGCGAGCGGTTTGGGCCTCTTTGAAGGTCAACGAAGCTGGCAAATCGACCTAAATCTGAGTGTTGTATTGCTGATGCAGAGATTTTCCACTTACGGACTCTAGGCGCTCCACGTTCGCAGTAGTCGAAGGCGACACATCTCGCTTCAAGGCCGAGTTCACAAATTCGCGAACGATTTTGGCGCTTTCTCCTAAATTCGCCCACGAGCGCTTCTTAACCCATTCCTGCACGCCGATCTCTCCCGCCAGAGCGCGATCCTCCCACTCGTTCGTCAGAATCTTCATGTCCAGAAGATGGTAGAGCTCTTCGTCGTAGCGCTTAAGCTCTCGATGAAGCTGAGGATAATGGTCCCGGGCGCACATCCGGAAGGACTTGTCCAGCGTTCGCATTACCATCGGCAGTTCTTCGGCACTTTGTGGCATGCAGTTTGGGTAGTATACCGCCATTTCCAGGATGATCATACCGACGGACCATACGTCTGCGGGATAGGAGTAGTAGACCAGTCCCTCCTTCGCTAGGGCCTGAAACAAAAACGTTATATATTGAGAAGGAATGCTTTCCTCATCACCGGGCAATGAAAAAACAAAAATCTTAGAATATAAGGAAGCGTTTAAAGATAGATCTCCCCCCTTTGGGCTCTGCTAAGAGGAACTCCAACATGCTATACGAAGAGAGTTCCACAAGGCCGTCTGAAGGCTAGTCCCAATCCCTTTCTATGGAAAACAAACAAAATAAGAACGAAAGAATGAGCAAAATAAAGATTGTCGGTTCATAGGCCTTCCAAAGATGACATACCACATCAGCATCAAAGAATCCTCTCGTGCCGGCGCATCCCGTGCACTTATCGCTTTCCAGAAACATGGACAGCCCGAAGTCGCATATCTTGACCACACCACCATCAGAGACCAACAGATTGTCCGACTTCAGATCCCGGTGGATGATCTTGAAGCAGTGCAGGAACTCCAAGCCGTCAACCAGTTGTCGGATCACATTGGCGACGAATTCCTTCGGCATCCCAGCTCTTCTCCGATCCGACGAGCTATACTTTTTGAGTACAAGAAGAAGGGGTGTCATGATCGGCATGACGATCGCTAGATGGCCGTAGTGGAGGAAAGTAGCGTGGCAATGGAGAATATGTACGTGGCGCACGCTAAAGCATGGCTGATTGAGGCTTCTACGAATCTGGAACTCACCGATTTAAGATGTAGACTTCGGAAAACGCGTCCTCCATGCCCATTTTGATGTACTTCCTAAATAGAATATTAAGACCCTGGAGAACCTGGCACTACTTACAGCTCCCTCTTCGCAGAAAACTTCGCCTTGAAAATTTCCTCCAGCTCTTCTGCATAGTTGATCACTTTGATCGCACACTTCTTCTCCGGATCGCCGGCAACGTGACTGCTTAGAACGACGCCGAAACTTCCACTTCCGAGCTCCTTTCCTAGAATATGTTTTGCTGTTTTATCATAAAGTAGTAACACTTACCGATATCGTACTCATCGAGCGAGACATGAGGCCATGGGTCACGTTGATCGGTCGCGATGGCCTGGACCATAGTATGCACACATTTTAGAACGATGCCGAACTCTGGGCGTTTCGTGGCCACTTCCGACGGAAAAGGATGTCCAACGCATTCGGTTTCCGACTGCATGACTTCAGATGAACCTCTTGAATGTCATCGGCCGAGACACACATCGTTTTAAAGGGACGGAGCAAGTTTAGACTGTTTTGTCTGTCTGGCCGACTGCTCAGGAGGGTCGAGTCTGGACTGCAGACTGTCTCTGTCTGGACTCCACTGAACCAGAAGAAGCTCCAGGGGAAGCGCTCCAGTAAAAAAAGGAAATTAGAGCATCTTGAACAAGCACAACTTGGCCATAACGAAGCAATCTTGTTCATGTTTTTTTGTCCATAACGGCAAGTTTTCTGGCTCTATGACTGGCTCCATTTCACACGGAATACACCGATGTTTATACATAATGCACAAATTAAACTAATTACAACGAAAAAAAGTATAACTTTTGAACAACTATACGAAATGCAAACGAAGACCTAGAAGTACTCGGGCTTCACTTTCAGAACAATGTCCCAAACCCTTTCCTTCTCCTTCTCATAGCTCTTAAACTGCGCCTTGGTCAGCTCCGGGACTGTCTTGAAGTGGATTTTCTGAACGATTCCAGCTATTCAAGACGAAACAAATATTCCCTAACCTTCATGTGCTTGATGAGGTAGTTCTGGTGAACGAGCTCAGTACACGAGGTGAATGGACACTTCACGTGAATGTTGAGGTGGGAACAAATGTGGCTGTGGTACGCCCATTTCTTCAGGGCCGCGGAGCACTTCTTGCACGTGACGACGTCCTTCGCGGGCTGAGCCTTTTGATGAATGCTGGGGAAGTACTTTTGCATGAGCCTGCTGGTGGCCGTCTTGAATTTCGTGATTTCTGCCTTGTATAGAGTGCGTTGTTCCAAGGAGATATCTTTGACCGACTGTCCATGAACGTTCTAAACCGAAGGTTTCTGGCCCTCAAGGACGAACTCGCCTTGTAATGTTGACACACTTTGTAGGGGTCAAGATGGGCCTTGCATCCAGTTACCGTACACTTTATTCCGATCTTCTCGTGTTCGGCTACGTGGTAGCGGAAGAAGACTGTGGTACCGCAGATCGTCGTTTTGCATTTCTCACACTAGGAAAAAGGTTACGGTAGAAATTATGGATTCAAGATACCTTGAGCTTAGATTTTCCAGGCGATGTGACGAGACTTAGGGCTCTGACGTCGCGTGGATTGTCATTTGAGATCGGTTCAGCAGTAGGGACAGACGAACGGCGAATTCTGAAACGATATGGGGGTTTAATAAATAGCATTAAACTAGAAGACTACTTTAATGACAGATGTAAAAAGTCGTGTTGCAATTAAGATACCACAGTATATATAAAGCGTCTTCCAAGGTGAGAAGGGTCACCGAATTTTTCTTCCGTACGTGTCAACCAAACTTCAAGAGAAAATTTTGTCAAAATGGATGCATATATAGCTTCCATAACATTGACCTCAATGGTCGTCTTTCAGAAAAAGAAGGTTCTTACGTTCGCGTTCTTCTCGGCAGTTGTTCCTTCGGCGGTGAGAGCGCTTTCTTAAGGAGTCGTTCACTCTTCCTGCACGGCATCGTCTCCGTTTCTTTCGTTTTCTTCGCTTCACGGGCCAGCGATCCCTTCAAATAACGACGGTATGCTTAGCTGACACCTACAGGAACCCACTCTGGTGATGCTAGCAGCCTTTCGAGACGGAGTCATCCGCTGGGATCTAAGCTGTGATTTCGCAGTCACGGTCTTCTTCTTGTTTGGTTTCACGTTGGGCACGTTCTTCACAGCCGTCGATTGTGCGGTAGACGCGGAGCTGCTAGAAGTAGGACCCGTGGAAGTGGACGTTCCCATAGTGGAGTTGCAGTCGTCGACCGGTTCCGTCTTCGTAGCATAGAGAATCAGCTCCGGAACTTGTGGGTTCTGTAAAGAATGATATACCTCGAACAAAGGCTCAGCTCACCTTGATGTATGCCGCCGAGTCCTCCTCCATTTCCTTCTTGATGATCTTAATATGCAGTTCAGGCCACTCAGGAAGCTTCTGGATCTGATCCAGCTTGAACTTCATGCTTCTGCTTTCCTTTGTGAGCTGAAACTGCCTTAAGAAGACGAAAACAAAAAGAAAAACACACCTTCTTCACTCGGAGTTCCAGTTCGTAACACTTCTCCCGGAAGCGGTGATTCTCGTTGTGCAGCTGCCTGATCTCCTCGTCCCTCTCTGCGAGCAGCTCCTTGTGGCGCTGCTTCAAGGCGAGCATGACTGGAAGCGGAGAGGAACGTGACTGCGAGAAATAGCACAGCGCTGGGAGTAAACACTGTTTTACCGCCAGCCGCGAACGACTGATCGATTCGCGCCCGTGTTGCCTGAGTATTCGGCAAGAAGTTACGGTGCAAATTCTTAGACAAGTAGACGTCTGACAAGGCTCGCTTATTGACAAACAAACGCAGAATGGTGATGATCCCGAACGACGCCAAGAAACCGCTTCGTCACGAAGAATGACTCACATAGTGACTTATTCCACACTGCACTGCACTGCTGATAGTGCTCATAGGCGAGAAATCTCTAGACGCAAAGGTTAGCTAACGCCACATGACAAGATTGTGCGCATCCTATGACGATGACGCTCGAAATAGCCGTTAGAACTCGCGACGTGATTGCCTGCCAACTTTAGCATTCGTCCCGTTTTATCGCGCGCGAGATGCTGCTCTAAATAAATATAACAGCAAAGCATCAACTGCTTCGGTGGGCAATTAAGAGCGAGAATGCTGGCGATCGAACATCAAAGATATGCGCACGTAGGCATGTAGGAAATGAGATGGCGACGATTTGCATGGAGCACGTGCTGTGGAGGAAGTCGCACTTCTTTGTCGGAAGAACATATTGAAGATTGAAGCTCAAAGAAGAGGGGAAGACTACAAACCGTCAATGGTCGTGTAACCCAGGCATCGTGCACTGAGATTGTCAGTTAATGTGCCAGCGCCTCTTCCAATGAAGCCTCGAGGATGAGTCATGAGTACTGTCACGGGGACGCACCGCCCCGTCTCGCCCCTTTGGTGCCTGCACTTGCCATTGTTGTTGTGATCGCCTGGATATGAAAATAGGCTTTAAGTTTCAAAATTCCAAGGCACAAAGTTGGGAAACTGAACGCGATAAGTCTTCCAAAAGAATTGGATTACGGTGGCCAATCCCTATCGTGAAGCTGCTGAAGAAGCCTGACACACCGGAGATCTCGACAGCCATGATTCAGAGCTGACTCAAATTCCGACCTCCAGCATATTTCTCGAAAAACAACACGCAATGACAAGAAGTCAATGTTGTTTCCGAATGAGAAAACAGGAAAACGCAACCTATCGCCGGATCGAAAGATGAGAAATGTCATCGCTCCAGGGATTACGACTTCTTCGTCGCGGAGAGTCACCACAAAGGCAATAACTTTAGGGTCATTGGGGATTCCACTAACAATAAGTAGGGGCAATACATCACTGCGTCGGGCTGGGCTCGAGGTTAAATGGACGCGGGGGATTGGCCTAGTGAATTGTTGCGGTTTACGGAAACCTATGATCATGGTAGAGGCACTAGAGCGACGTTTAACCTCGTCAGAATGTCGGACGGGCCTATATAACCTATGGAGCCTATGTACGACTGTGTAACCTTAAGCTATTTGCCGAGAAGCACAACTACCTGCTCATCTAGGCATAGTCATGATATCGAGCTTTAACCGTAAGCTCTAGTTTCAAAAATGTAAGTTTTACTTCTCACAAAACGTAAACAAAACTGTAACGATAAAAATAGAGTGAATAAGACCGCCAAAACTATCCTAGTGCAGCTGTGAGCGCAGTCAAAACATCGCCCGACCGCGGCCGTCGTCGCTAAAGGACAAACGAACTTCTTTGAATATTCATTTCCGCAGCGTGCACTGTGAACAGATTTATCGATTTGTTGCCCCGAACCGGGTCGAACAGTTGCGATCCTGGCTTAGGTAGCGAGGGGTAAAAACAAAACATCATCGTTGGATCTGGAAACTTATAAATACATCTCTGACAGGACACACTGCTGCTTCTAAGGACAACAACAAATGAGGACAGAAAGGGGACCAAGTCCACTTAAGGCCAATGTGGATGCAGCAAACACTCTCATGAACGTTTGGTTGCCAAGGACTACGTTTAATTGACTCCTTCAGCTGTCACAATGCGAATCAGAAAACGGAAAAGACATGTCAAGGTGCTATTGGAGATACAAACAGATCACAGTCGGTAGGTACCATAAGGGTGAACGGTTTACCTGCCATGGCTGCGATCACTTTATCAAGGGAGTCCCTCGGAGTTGCCAATTACAAACACAAATTGCCCCTAGAAGATTTGGTTCGTCTGCGCGGAAATGTGAGGTGAGCTATTCTGGGCCGTCAGGGCAAGTGACGCTTTCCAAAGGTAGCTAAAAAGGTGTTTGTCGTCATTTCTATGACTCAAATAACATTTCCGAAAAGTCCATCTACATCTTCAATTATGTCATCTTCCGTCGGAACAAATTAAGACTCACATACTCCGGCTAAAAAGAGACCTTTGGAAATTGCCTTCCAGGGCTTTTGCCATGGCCGGTGTGGAACAAGAAACCTGCAAGTGCTTCCCATGCTTGCCATCTGATTATGTCTTCAGCTTCAAGTGACTCTAAACAACCTAGGGGATGGAAAAACACTACGTCGCCGGAATGTGGAAACGCATGTGTGCGCTGCCAGTGGCCGGAAAAGGCGCGGAAGTGGGAGTGGACTATGGCGGCTCTTCTCCCATCATAAGAATCCCAACATAAGTTAGGAAGAAGTCAGTCTTCATTGATGCTTGTCAGCCAGTCGACCGAGCCAATGATCGTCTTCGCCGTTATGTTCCTTTCTGCAATCATTCTACTCCTCCTCAAGATGATCCTATCGCTGCCGATCTGCTCGAAACAGAGGAACAACCCTTGCGACAGAATAGACTTCGTCTAATCTGCTTCGATGTACTGTAGATTTCTGGCAATAAAAGTAGTCATTGCTCTGTGACTCAGAAGCACAGTTAGAGGCACGGGTCACTTGAGTGAAGTAGGTTAAAAGCAGACGGAAGTTGAGGACGTCTTTCATTGAGACCCTCAACATATCTTCTTGATCTTGTGTCCATCGAGGTTGGAAGTTCCTGTGCCGTGTTTCTGTCCATATTAAGAGTCGCCAATCCTGACTTCTCAAGGCTACCGTAAGAGTTTGACAAATTCATCCACTCGTTTAGATTCGCACAGTACTTTCACCTCTACTCGCTCGTTGATTTACATCTACGTGTTTCAAGTTCATTTCAACAGGCTTCTGTGTGCCTGGAAGTGTTTAGACGCCTTAGAAGTCTTCTAAAGGCTCGTAGAGACGAACACTTCCTGCTGGCAGAAGCATGTCGAGTTGACATGCAAGAGGTTGTAGAGTTCTTATAGGAAAAAAACAGAACATTACAAAACATTATATATTGATATGTACAAACTCAAGATGAGTCAGAGAGTTCGGGGTCGTCAAATCCAAGCGATAACTGTTCCAAGTCGCGTTCTTCATCATTGCGTCGGTAGTAATCGTAGAACTCTTGCAGTTTCCTTGGTACCGGGAAGTCGTGATTCTTCAGATTCTGAAACACGGTGTCATGGCCTGGAAAGGCTACTTAGAAAAACCTCAGCAAAGTCATCGGGGCTGATTTGATCGCGGACGCCGTTGTAGAAGAAGGAGTAGACGACACCCTTGTTACCCGCGCGCCCCGTGCGGCCAATGCGGTGGGCGAAACGGTCGAACTCCTCCACGGGTGGGAGATGGTAGTTGATGACAACGTCGACCACCCAATCGACCCCGGGAGCGAGGAGGTCCGAACACACCAGGATCTTCGTATCACCATCTTCGAAGCTCGAGGCCACCCTGGCGCGTATAGCGCGGGTCCATTTCCTGGAAGAGGCCAAGTAGTAGGGAGGGGAAATTGTCAAGGAAGGATTCTGCTAACTCCCATGTTTCCAAACCGTTTTGCGGACTATTTGTAGGTGACAAGGCGAACTTACGAACTGAGGCTCATGGCGGGGAAGCCGTAGGTATTCAGATGGAGACAGAGCACGTCACAGATGACTCTCCGATTGGTGAATATGAGAATCTTCGGGAGCTCGTTATTATTCTGCGCTTTGAGGTGCCTAAGGAGGGAAATGATTGCCGCCTGCGCCTGTTGAGGTTCCAGGACAAATGTGTGATGCTCGATGGAGGGCGGGACAGGCTCCGAGTCAATAATTTGGAAGTAGCCCTGCTTTTCGACGAACTGGAGGATGTCCGGTCTCATTGTCGCACTAAACGCGAAGATCCTAGCGTTATCGTACTTCTGGATTTCGTCTATTATTTCAGTGGTTTCGGTCTTGCTCTGGAAATCGTTGAAAAACTTCTCGACTTCGTCGAAGACTGTCAAGTAGACGTGCGACAGTTGGATCTGAAATCAGAACACATCAATCCAGTTAGTTCTTTTAAAGAGGCCTTCCGTCGGACCCTTAACCCCTTGGGGTTTCAACTTACTTTAGCATATTTGCGGCCGTTGCTCGGAGTCATAGCGTCCTTCATGGACCCCAGCGTGGTCACGTGGATGTCGGTCCCGTCTCGGAGGACCTCATTCAAAAGCTGACTCGATGTGACCAAGATGTTCATGTCCTTCACAAGATGTTTGGCATAATCCATGATCTGCTTGACGAGTTCGCGTGTTGGCACGAGGATGATCGCCAGTGGTGCATTCCTCGGCTTCGACTGCTTGTTTTTCTTCAGAAATTCCTTTAACTCGAACACTCGCTGGATGACCGGGACAAGGAAGGCGAAAGTCTTTCCCGAACCCGTCTGGGCTTGAACCACCAAGTTGTACGCTGAAAACTGAACTTATTAATCATTGGACTATGAGGCTCGCAAGGGTCAGCAGAAAGACGGACTCTGAGCATTCTGACTTACCGTATTTATTCAGCATGGCGTACCAAGTGGCCTTCTGCACGGCTGTAGGCTCGGAGACGTGGAGCTGTTTGAGATTGTCGACCAGCGCTTTGTGGAATCTATACCTTTTGTCGTCGGGATTCTGTTCGTCGGGCCTTTCTAGAGTTTCAATGAATCCCGGCTTGCCGTCGCCTCCTTCGATCTCGATCCGCGCCGTGTCCGTTAAATACGAGAACTGTTCTCCGGGTCGCGAGATCAACCTCTCGTCCGGAGGTGTCACGGGCCGCTCCACACGAGCCTGTTGATACCGGAGCTGGGGAACCCGGGTGGGTTTCGGACCGGTATGTGAAGGCGCTGTTCCAGGTAAAGGAAATGCGGAGGCGTGTCCTCCTATCTGGTGTCCTTGATAGCGCATGGACGCGGGTTCGTTCTCATCTTCAATTAAGCCTGTCATGGCGGTTTGACCAGATGGATCGCGAGGAGCTGCTTGGACCAGCGGCGGTCCTTCGAAATCTTCGTCGGAGAGATTGTCGTCCGCCTCAGATTCGCTTGAAGGCTCAGAGAAGTCCTTCTTATCCCATTCGGCACTCATTCTGACGCCGATTCTTGTTAGATCTGAATTATTCTGTGGTTAGGCGATAGGAAAGACGTATTTTCTAAAGAATCGTGAGAACGCTACCATGAGCTGGAGCTGTTTCAGATTGTCGACCAGCGCTTTGTGGAATCTATATATATCCAGAAGCGAAATTTAGATTTTTAGTCCATATTCGTTTTTCAAAGTTTAAAAAAAGCAATATCGGCAGAGCAGTTTGGTGCATAACACCCAGAAGCTCCGCTATACGGTCCATTCAATGTTTTATTTAAAAGTCTCTCTATGTTTTTGAAAACTACTGACATGTGCCCCAATATTCCGGCGCATCAGTCCAAGACCGATGCCTCAAATGGCGAAGCGAACGATAAAAACCAAGTTCTCTAAACTCGACACACTCGTCAAAGGAAGACTTTTCGCGCTCGCGAGAACTTTCGCCACGATTACCCTGACCACGCTTTTCGAGCAGTTTCGGCTGCGGGGCGAGGCTGCTTTGGGGCTGCAGGGAACCATGGGCCTTTGTCTCGTTCCAGAGATTATCTGTGCGTGTTTTTGGTGGCTTCGTGCTGAAATCTATCCAGGTTGCATGCTTCTGCAAACTGACGCGCGGAATTGTGTTAAAAAATGCCTGTCAGGATACGGTAGTCCTTCGAGAAAGATCGCGAAGAATCGATGGCGCATTTGAGGGGGAGCGTACGATGACGTCGTTGCGACGGCTGCCAGAACAGACGAGTCTGGGAGACTCGAGTCTGCTTGATTCGTCTATGCTGAGGAAAATGCTCGTTGTTTTCGAATTGACGTGGTTGAGCGATGCCGATGTGCGACTTTCTCCGCGTTTTTATCGTTTTGCGATGCGTTCTTAAATTGTTTTTGCATTTGTGCGTTGTTTTACTCCATTTATACGTTCTCTATCAATCGATTCACTCGTTTGCAGGTACATCAGGATGTTTTTCTCGGGCATGGGAGGAAGTCGTGGCGGTGGCCCCGTCGATACGACCCTGTATGACGCTCTAGGCGTGCGACCAGATGCCGGTGACGATGAGATAAAGAAGGCCTATCGAAAATTGGCCAAGGAATACCATCCTGACAAGAACCCGAACCACGGTGACAAGTTTAAGGAAATCAGCGCCGCCTACGAAGTTTTGTCAGACCCCAACAAGAGGGAGATGTACGACATGAACGGGTTGGAGGGCATGAGTGGTAGGAAATGATGACTGTTGTCCACGGTTTCATCTTTATTTTCAGGAGGAGAAGGCTTCAGCGGCGCTGATCTCTTCAGCAATCTCTTCGGCGGAGGTGGTGGTGGCCATCCTTTCGCGAGCTTCTTCGGTGGAGGAGGCGGTGGAGGCAGCCGTCGTCGCCGGAAGGGTCAAGACACCGTGCATGCTCTGAAGATCTCACTGGAGGAAGCTTATAATGGCAAGACGTCAAAGTTGCAACTTTCCAAGAAGGTTCTCTGCGAAACATGCAAGGGATCGGGCAGCAAAAACGGGTCAAGTCAAACTTGCACAGGATGCCGTGGACAAGGTCGCAAGATGGTCATGCGTCAAATCGGCCCTGGCATGGTGCAGCAAATGGTGACCACGTGTGATGCTTGTCACGGCGAAGGAACCATGGTGCCAGAGAAGGATAGGTGCAAGTCATGCCACGGAAAGAAGACAATTCAAACCAAGAAGGTCCTTGAAGTGAACATTAAGCGAGGAGTGAGCAATAACGAGAAGATCGTCTTTGCGCGTGAAGGAGATCAGGAGCCTGGAGTTGAACCCGGTGATGTCATCATCGTCATCCAAACCAAGGAGCATGAGTTGTTTGAACGGAAGGGAGAAAACCTGTTCATGGAGAAGTAAGTTTTCCGTTTCCCTTTGTTTTCTCATGTTCTTTTATCTTCAGAGTAATTTCTCTCAATGAGGCTTTAACGGGCTTCCAGTTCGTCATAAAACATCTCGATGGACGAGATGTTGTCATCACTGGCAAACCCGGGGACATCATCGAGCCTGGTACGGGACTTCATTCTGTCATGTCATAATCATTTCTCTCTTTTAGAAGCCATCCGCGGCATTCTCAACGAAGGCATGCCAATTCC
>KN168827.1:6155-33475 GCA_000757755.1 Steinernema glaseri
CTGGATCAAAATCAAGGCCGACATCTATCCATGACAAATTTGTGGAAGCAAACTGCTTCCTCGGACCCTGTAGTATGCACACAAAAAATTGGAGCCTGATACAAAATCAGAGCGGCGCCCACGGATCCAAGAAGTGCACAAGGTGGAATGGGAGCCTACCTGCCCAGCCTCTTGGTCCAACAAGTTTGGCCTAAAAAATTGCCCAAGTTGAATCTACTGAACTTCGATTTCTGATATCCAGCACATGTCTTTGGGATCGCCAAAACTCGTTCTTCAGAAAGAACGACTTGAAATAAGGCCAAAAATGGACGTGTGCTTTTCGAGAAATTTCCGGAAAAGATTTTACGCCTGCATCGCCGTATAAAAAAGTCACAGCGAGTAGGCTAGGTGCTATCTTGTACAGAATTTTATCCTCTTTCAAATTGTTTCGTGCAATCGTTGAAAAGTTAGCGTTGTTTTTCCAACTTACAGTATTTACCTCGCACCCTGTATATTATATTTATCGCTTATCTTTTTTTATCTACATATTTATCTCTTCTCAGAACAGTTTACGCGAAACGATCAACTGAAGGGCACGAGCGACACGTTGTATAGCGATACAAAATTGATTTAAAACTGCTGGTCGTGAGCAGATTCTAAATTACTAAAAACTGTGCTAGCACGGGTCTAGGACACTTCATCACACGGACACTAATAACCACGCATCAACATATCGTCAGTGCACAGCACACTCGACGACATCGTCCATCCCCTGATGAGTCATTCCAACTGGGAGCGAATCGATCAATTTCTCTTTTTCCGAGCACGAAAACGAGTATAAACGAAATTCGTTCCGCTTCCGTCCAGTTCCCCCTCTTCCTCTGTGAACGAAAGTCGTTTTAGGGTCGTCACCGATGGATTCCGTGCCGTTCGGCTTCTGCCTGGATGTGATGCAGCGCCTTGACGCATGTTATTTTATCTACCACACTATGGAGGAAGTCCTTACTAGACGTTGGAAAGCCGCGGCCACAAGATATGCCGACAACATAGAAGAGCTTTACGTGACCGTATACTGTGAAAATGGCGAGTGGGGCTATTCCACCTTTATGTACCGGGACTGTGAAGAAAGATCGTTCGAAGACATTGTTGCCATGGATCATCGATACGTCCGCTGCCGCACCATACACGTTGCAGCTTATCCCGACACTAGCGGCTACTACGATACTTGCTCGAAGGAGAAGCTGTTTAACGAAGTGATCCCCTTCTTTGTCAGGCAGTCAGCTCAGAACTCAAGACTATGTATCAATGATGACCTTGAATTCGATCACGCCCGGATGTATTTGGAATCCCTTCGGATCTACCTTCATCGGGGCTTACGCAAGATGAATCTCACCGTTTCGTACTATGGCCAGGAGAGTGAGGACTTCGTCGCAGCGTGGATGGCAAACGAATATGGCGAAAAGGACTTGTGGATCGACACGTCTTGGCCACACACTCAAGCCGTAGAAGACCTGGTTCTCAAGTACCTACGTCCAAAAAATAGAATAAACTTCTTTATCCAGTCCTCAACTCGCGAGTCAGAAAGAAGTCTCAAGATGAACGCCAAACTCCTGAAAGCCACTCTGGACACTTGGTCCAAGATGGACAACGACTCATTCTGTGAAGTTGGCGGAGTGTGGACCGAAGATCTGGACAGCTTGCTGTCCATTCCCTTGCCGCCGAACGCCATCCGAGGAGACCCGAACGCGGACGCTGAAAACGTAGCCTTTATCGAGTGGACGAGGGACGACGGATTCACGCTGTCGTGCAGGATTCAGCGACAAAGAGAACTTTATATAATCTTCGCGACACCCATTGTTCAAATGAACAAGTAAATAAATAATCCTTAACGTTTTCCTTACCCATATTCCAGTGATAGCAAATAAGGTTGATACCTATCAACTACTTACAATAAGGACTATCGAACGCGCCCACCCTTGCATCCATACTTATTCCTAAACATCCTTTGGCAATGCTGACTTTTCACTTAAGAGACAATAGTGCTTGAAAGAACGCGTTTGACAGATGTTCTCTGTTATTTCCCTGCTATTTGATATTTGTTTATTCTCCGTTCATCTAGACGAAAGTTCCATGTTCCACTCCCTGTTATTTCGCCGTTTTCAGATAGGCCCCCCATGGACTCCGTGCCGTTTTCCTTCTGCATGGATGTGCTGGGAAGGCTCAACGCGCATACCTGGCACTACCACGAGATGGAGAAGATGTTCACTGGACGCTGGAAGGCCGCGGCTGGAAGATATGCCGACAATGACAGAGAACTTGACTTGAAGATAAACTTCGAAGAAGGTGAATGGGGCTACTCCACGAGAGATTATTACGACGGAGACTCGCTTGATGAAATGCTCGCAAGGGATCGCCGATTCCTCCGGTTCCGCAGCATCGATATCGGCCGTCCGTTGGGCATTGGCGACATCAGCGACGATTTTAAAACCACGTGCTCCAAGGAGGACATCTTCGACCGACTGATTCCCTTGATAGTCCGGCAGTTACGCCCATGCAATGACATTTCTCTTTGGGATGGCATATCCAGGCAGCACGCTCGGATGCTGTTTGACGCGTTCCTGTACTGCAAAGGCTTCCGTGAACGGTGCTCCTCTCTCGACCTTCCATATTTCGGACCGGAAAGCGAGCAGTTCATCACTACAATGCTGGAGGACCACTGCCACCTGGACTGCTTGTCCCTTTACTCGAATTGGCCGCACTCCGAAACTGTGGAACATCTTGTCCTAAAGTTCCTGAGCCTTAGGGTGTTTGGCTTTGGTATAGGCGGCCTAGCAAACGATGATGGTCTCAAGTTAAATCCGACAATCCTCAAAGCCGTCTTAGATGCCTGGTACAGAGTGGAAACGTCTTTTTCTGCTTATGCGCCCTGGAACGGAGACCTGGAGCCGCTGCTTTCTATTCCCTTGCCGCAGAACGTCACACGAACACAGCCCGAGCCGAAAAGGAGAGGAGGAGATGAATCCTTTATCGTGTGGACCAAGGAGGACGGATCCGCACTGGCGTGCATGGTTAGAGCGGAGACTGTGAATTTTTCAACCGATTCGACGTCTTGGCTAGATTAATTTTGTCTGTTTGAATGAATAAATATATACATAAATAAATTATGCATAATGGTTCCGTTTAAAGTCTTTCACGTTGAAGTTCTGTCCATGAGAGCTAGTTGGAATCGGAATCTGACAATCCCACTGCGCTTTCGATTTTCTCCTTTCGATCGCCCCTTGACTCCTCCGGCATGTCGACGACATCGTCCATCCACCGATGAGTCATTCCAGCTGGGGGCGAATCGATCAATTTATCTTTTTTTCTGAGCACGAAAACGAGTATAAACGAAATTCGTTCCGCTTCCGTCCAGTTCCCCCTCTTCCTCTGTGAACGAAAGTCGTTTTAGGTTCGTCACCGATGGATTCCGTGCCGTTCGGCTTCTGCCTAGATGTGATGCAGCGGCTCGACACATGTCTCCATTCCCTTGCCACCGAACGCCATCCTGAAACGTAGCCTTTATGAAAACGCTGAAAACGTAGCCTTTATCAAGTGGGTGAGGGAGGACGGATTCACGCTGTCGTGCAGGATTCAGCGGGAGAGAGAACTTTATATAATCTTCGCGACACCCAATGTTCATATTAACAAGTAAATAAATAATCCTTATCGTTTTCCTTACCCATATTCCAGTGATAGCAAATAAGGTTGATACCTATCAACTACTTGCAATAAGGTCTATCGAACGCGCCCATACTTATTCCTGAACATCCTTTGGCAATGCTGACTTTTCAATTAAGAGACAATAGTGCTTGAAAGATCGCGTTTGACAGATGTTCTCTGTTATTTCCCTGTTATTTGATATTCGTTTATTCTCCGTTTACCTAGGCGCACCGTGACGAAATTCCCGCTGGCTAATCGACACACGTTCCACTCCCCTCTGTTATTTCGCCGTTTTCAGATAGGCCCCCCATGGACTCCGTGCCGTTCTCCTTCTGCATGGATGTGCTGGGAAGGATTAACGCGTATTCCTGGCATTTCTGCAAGATGGAGGAGGTACTCACTGGACGCTTGAAAGCCGCGACTAGAAGATATTCAGGCAACGCTAGAGAACTTGATTTGAAGATAAACTGCGAAGAAGGTGAATGGGGCTACTCGACAATCGATTATCACGACGGAGACTCGCTTGATGAGATGCTCGCAAGGGATCGCCGATTTCTCCGGTTCCGCAGCATCGATTTCGGCCATCGGTTGGGCATCAGCGACGAGTTTGTGGCCACGTGCTCCAAGGAGGACATCTGCAACCGACTGATTCCCTTAATAGTCCGGCAGTTACGTCCATGCAATAACATTTCTCTTTGGTATGATGATGGCCAGGGCAGCACGCTATCCAGGCAGCACGTTCGGATGTTCCTTGACGCGTTCCTGAACTGCAAAGGCTTCCGGCAACGGTGCTACTCTCTCGGCCTTCCATATTTCGGACCGGAAAGCGAGCAGTTCCTCACTACGATGCTGGAAGACGACTGCAACCTGGACTACTTGTATCTTCACTCGGATTGGCCTCACTCTGACACTCTGGAACGTCTTGTGCTCAAGTTCCTCAGTCATAAGGTAATTTGCTTCGGTATAAACGGCCTAGAAGATGGTGGTCTCAAGCTAAATCCCACAATCCTCAAAGCCGTCTTTGATGCCTGGTACAGAGCAGAAAATTCTTTTTCTGCTGCTGGTCCCTGGAACGGAGACATAGAAGCGCTGCTTTCCATTCCCGTGCCACAGAACGTCACGCGGACACAACCCAAGCCGAAAACGAAAGGAGAAGACGAATCATTTATTGTGTGGACCAAGGACAACGGATTCGCGCTGCAGTGCATGGTTAGAGCGGACAATCTGCAGTTTTTTACCGATTGGACGTCCTCGCTGGACTGATTTTGTCTGTTTGAATGAATAAATATATACATACATAAATAAATTATGCATAATGGTTCCGTTTCAAGTCTTCAAGTCGTTCTGTCCATGAGAGCTATATAGTTGGAATCGGAATATGAGAATCCCACTGCGCTTTCGATTTTCTCCTTTCGATCACCCCTTGACTCCTCCGGCATAAAAACAAGTCTTCTTGAAGTAGACGGACTGTTTCCAAACTGTTTTCCGAGAACCTCAAATGAAGCAAAGGACACTTTCTGGTCGAACAGAGTAGATAACCTTGTTTACTTACAAGGAACCCTTCAGAAGTGAGCAACCCGGATACGTGGTGTGCAAGTAGGTATACTCAAGTGTATGCGGGCGCTGCAAGAAATACCGGTTAATGCTCGGTAGAAGTAGAGAAACAAATAATTCAAAATGTCCAAATCTGAGGAAATAGTGATTGATCGGGGGCGAAAAAGCGGTGTAAATATTAGTGATTCTACAACGATGCTGATTCCACAGCACACGCTATAAAGATGGAGAAGCAAGATCTGTTACAGCATATTGACATGTGAGGCGCATCAGCTACAAACACATTCCAGTTTACATCTTTTGTCTTACTTTCTCCCACATATAAAAGCAAGTTGTACAGAGAGACGCTCTCTGTCCACCTATGTGTCAGGCGCGCCGAGGCTGATCGATACTCTTTATGATAATATTCCTGTTCCACTGCTTTTTTGCTTTTACTTTCACTGTTCGCGATTCAATAAAGTCGTTTCAGAATCCCTTTCAATGGACTCCGTGCCGTTTGACTTCTGCTTAAATGTCATTGACGTCATTGGAACGGTCGACTTGGGATGTGATGATTGGGATGTGATGCAAGCGCTCACTGGACGTTGGAGAGCAGCGGCCAAGAAATATGAAGACAATGGCAGAAGACTTAGCATAACAGTTAACTTCGATGAAGGTAAATGGGACTACACGGTACTAGAAGTTACGGACGAAGACTCTCTCGACGAGATGCTCGCAAGGAATCCCCGATTTCTCTTGTTCGACACCATCGATATCGGCTGTCGGACACACACTGCCGGGATCAGCGATGAGTTTATGGCCACGTGCTCGAAGGAGTATGTCTTCAACCGACTGATTCCCTTTTTGGTACGACAGTTGCGTCCATGGAACCACTTTTCTTTTTTGAGCAACTTGTCGAAGGAGCACGCTCTGATGTTCTTTGACGCGTTCCTGAACTGCAAAGGCTTTCGCCCACGGTTATACTCTCTCGACCTTCCATATTTTGGACCGGAAAGCGAGCAGTTCCTCACTACGATGCTAGAAGGCGACAGCATCCTGGGATGGTTATCTCTCATCGGTTGGCCTCACTCTGAAGCTGTGGAACGTCTTGTTCTCAAGTTCATGAGTCGCAGGATGTCCCATCTCAGTATACATGACCAACCATACCATACAGTGTTCCACGCTGAAGAACCTCTCAAGCTGAATTCCACAATCCTGAAAGCCGTATTCGATGCCTGGTACAGAGTGGAGAAATCTGAGATGTTTTCTGCTTCTGCGCCCTGGAACGGAGACCTGCAGCCGCTGCTTTCTATTCCCGTGCCGCCGGACGTCCATCGGACACTGCTCCAACCGAAAAGGAAAGGAGGAGACGAATCCTTTATCGTGTGGACAAAGAAGAACATGACCTCACTGCTGTGCAGAATTACATTGGGCAGTGTGGAATTTTCAGATGAGGCCTACGACAAGGTGTAATATCCTTGTATTTTTGAATGTACATGTAAACAGATAACAACTCCCTTTGAAACCTCTCATGATGAAGTTCTGCCCCGCAAGGAACTTAACTCCTCAGGCGTCATTACTGGAATGGGAATATTAGAGTCACACTCCGCTTTCCACATTCTTTAACCGATAGCCACTTAGCTCCTCGGGCGTCAAAACAAGCCTACTTGATGAATTAGACGGACATTGTAAATACTTCCCTTTGCAAACTGTTTTGCTGGAAAATCCGAAAGAGAAACGGTGACGATTTTAGGGTTGTCTGACATCCTGCGCATTGCAAAAGTATACGTAAAAAATAAGCTTTTATTCCATATCAGAATGGTCTTCTGGGTTGAATTCTTTGACTTCTATCACTGATAGTAGATCCCAAATGCTGGAATAGCACTGTATTTACTTTGTTTTCTACTAGAAAAACCGTGCGAGGATTTTGAGCGGTTATAGGGAACTAAGGATACCTTAGCATTATTTAACCATCCTGTCCAGGCTTCCCTGCCCCCTCCCACTTGCTGGATCTCTTTATCCACGGGTCACATATGTACAGAGAGAGCGAAAGACTTCACGTGACGTGCAGGTAGACGGTCCAGTAGGCGATATGGAAGAGGGCGAAGAAGAGCGGGAAGGCGACTCGCGAGAAAAGGTCCACCTGCGAGGGTCTCACACAGAAGACGAAGTAGCGGTCCGTCTGCGACAAAGAGGGCGCCAGTTGCACGTGCTGTGGCGACAGCGTCAGAAGTGGCATGGCCTGCTCCAGGCCGTTCTGAAAGCACTCGGTCAGAGTTGGTCTTAGAAGAGAGAAGAAGGAAGAAGGGAAAGACTCACCGTGAGTTCGCGCGGCTTCTTGGGCTTCTTGCGGACGACGTTCGCGTGGACGGCCTGGTCGTCGACCTCGTAGTAGCAGGTGATGGAGGCCTTCGTCGGCGGGCTCTCGTCCATTCGCGGGGGTTTCCGTCGCCGCTTCATCAAGTAGCCGATGGCGGCGTACTCGAGAAGACTTGCGAACACTGAAAGTGGGGGAATAGGTTTAAGATAAAGATCTCGTTCTCTTGATCAGGGTGGTGCAGGGCGACAAGTGCTACTTTTGCAATTAAAACATGTTTTAGGTTGATTCCAAGAAGCCGACTACACCACATGGTGGTCCTCGAGGTGGAACCTCAGATTGGACTTAATTCTTCCAACAATTCTTTGTCTTTTGTGGAAATCTGTTTTAGGCATTCTCAGGCACCCGAAACTGCCCAGGACTACATGGAACGTCCACAGAGTTGTAACAGTAGAAGGAGATACAGTAATTGAGATGCGTTTGTCCAATAGATATCAGTAGACCACACAGGAAACTTGAAAATTTGTGTGAAAGGCTTTTCCAGGCATCCTCAATTCCCTAGAACCCCTTCGGATCTTCGGAGGATCCATTCCAATATGGAGTACAACGAGTAAAATCTGTTTTAGGCATTCTCAGGCACCCGGAGTGATTGGCATGTGATTTACTAATACATATCATTAGACCATTTTGCTTTTTTTTGCAATCTGTCTCAGTCCTTCTTAAGCATACTCAATTCCATATAACCCCTTCGGATCTTCATAGGACCGTTATAATATTGGAAAATACAATGAGTCATGTATCTCTATACCCAGGAAAAGAACACTTACCGATGAAGAAGCAGACGCCCAGAAAGATGTCCAAGCTCTTCACGTAGCTCACCTTGGGGAGCGATGCATTCGTCGACGTCATCAGCGTCGTCATCGTCAGCACCGTCGTGACACCTAAAACCTCCGAATTTGGTAATCCTTAACCTCCTCTCTGGACTCACCGATAGCCACGCGGGCCTGAGTCGCATCGCGATTGAGCCAGAAGCTGACCCAGCTGATGACGACGATCAGCGATGCCGGGAAGTAGATCTGGATCAGGTAGAAGCCGATGTTGCGTTGGAAGGTGAAGTAGGTGGTCAGGCGAGAGTAGTTGCCTGTGCTGAGCGATATCACCCTCTCGATGTGGTAGTGCTCTCCGATGGCGAAGTGTGCCAAGTGGACGTTCTCGTCCATCGTCACCGCGTTGGCGTGGTGCCAGTGATAGCTGATGTCGTTGGTGCTGTATCCGTAACTCTGAAGGAAGGACTCGGTGGGGGTATTGTTAGCAAAAAGGCTTACCTCGATTTCTAAGGCACACACTTGGACGTCCAACGGGAACTGGAAAAGAAGAGAGTGTTAGTGGTGAGAATTGAAATTAGCTTGTGACATAGCAGCAAGCAGAAGTTGTTCTAGGTTGTCTTATTTGGACTCTATACCCAGACGAGACACAAACTCAATAGGCATGGCAAACACTCGTTTTCGGAGCTTTTTGAGTGTCTCAATTCTGTGGTGATAACCCTTATCAATCGGACCCACTGCCAAATTGGCTCCCGGCATGTTTATCTACCCCCTTCTTCTAAAAAAGGCTCTCGACTGATCCCTGGAAGATCTGAGCCGTCTAACGGAAACTGGAAAGGAAGGGAGCGTTAGTGATGAAAATCAAGCAATTGGCTTTGAAATGATAAATCCAGGTTTTCATTGTCCTAGGTATTGTAAACATTCATTTTCAGCACTTTTTTGGCACTTTAAATCTGTGGTGAGACTCCTTAACAACTTGGATCCCCGGATGTTTCGGTTTTCCAATCTGACCAGTAAACGTATTTCAAATTTAGAAGTAAAAAAGTTGAAAAAAAAGAGACACGTTTAATCTCTTGGGAATTTCACCCTCTCCTTCTCCAAAAGGCTCTCGATTGATCCCTAAAAGATCGATCCGTTAAACTATGCGAGGATGTAACCTGCATTGGAAACCTCCCCTTCTTGGACACAGTTCACTGGAACAATGCAGAAAACATGGGCCCCGTAAAAACGTGATGGAGTTCAAAAACTTTCACCTTGGTGATGAATGCTCCTCGGCGCTGGTCCCCTTTAAGCATTCAAATGTCTTTGAAAGAGCAATTTGGAGCGCAAAAACGTTTGCGTGTGGCCAAAGACGTTGATCGATCACTTTTGGTGCAAACTGAAGCGTGCGAGATTCAAAATTTAGGCTGAAAAACGTGGAAAAAACTAGGAAGTGTGCAAATGAGGGACTGTAAAAAGAAACCCCAAGAATATACCCTAACAATAAAACGAAAAATTCATGGTAAATTTAATTTGTGACTTCTCATTCTACTGTATTAATATACCATTATTAATTTACCCTTATTAGTACGGGAAGCACTTCTGATTAGCAACCTGAAGGTCGCGGGTTCGACACGGGGTCTTTTTTTATTTTTCCCTTTATTTTTTCAATATTTTTTCTAATATTGTAAAATTGTAAAAAATGAATTTTTTTCGCTTATCACTTTAAAACGGACGCGATGCGTAAATTCCAAGCCATTATTCTAGCATAAAACAGTTAAACCCCTACCGTATGCAGATTCATTGGGCAGTTTGCAGTCACTGTGAGCCTGATGGATCTCACGACGTTTCCCTGATTGTCAATCCTCAGGAAAGAGTTGTGGGAGGTGGCCTCGTGGAAGAAGGAGCGCTTCTCGTTGGGGAAGAACGTGTCCGGCGTCCAGATGCTCTTCACCATGTCGATGCCAATGGTCAGCGAGCTGTGCTCCTGGCTCTCGAGGTTCTGGAAGCTGAGGCGTTCGTCGCGCCAGAACTGTCTCAAGTAGAGGTCCACTGTGTAGTCCTAAACGAATATCGTTGCGGGACCTTATTTCATCAGGTTATGGAGTCAGGTATGCCAGGTTGGGTCCTTCTCCTCCACCTACCATGGACACTTCGGATACGGCACTAATAGTGATGACGTGGATGGTCACATTCACCTCGGTGGGTGGTCCTCCATAGTTGGGTCGGATCCTTCGGTCGTGGCTAGCGATGAGGGCGTCCAAGAGGCGACTCACGTTGTGCTCCAGGCGGCCATGGCCATTATCCGGAGCCGGAGGGCTAAAATATTTGGGTAATACGTGGTCCCGCAACGATTGAGGAGTCTCCATGCGGGACCCTTTCCCTAAAAATCTCCCCACAGCGAGCAGTCCCGGAGGCTCCTAGAGGCTCCGTAGCAACATGACGACATCCCGCGGGATTTATTAATCGGCCCATTGAAGCGCTCATTTCCGATGCTCCCACAGCGACGAGGCCTCTTTCTTTGCAGGACGGCAATTATGCGGAACATCAGATAGCGTTTATGGTAATTGTCCTCAGTTCATCCTTACGAGATGGAAATAAGTCACGTAAGAGCACAACTATTTGTGTTTTAAATAGATTTTTCCATGACCCTCATGAGCATTAGAGTCTTTGCGATGGTCTTTTAGAATCATGGGACTTGCACACAAACTTGTCCTCATTCTTAGGTGTGGTCCCGCAACGATCAAGAAGTTTGGAATGATTCAGACTTGACACCTGAGCCTTTTCCTGAGTAGTATATATATCTGCCTAGGTACTTCGATATGTAGGCCATCCATCTGCGCTATTCAGATAGGTGCTTCTTAATCCGTATTTTAACCCCATTTTTTGTGTTTTCGTTCCGAAACTCTTTCTTTCCTCCGAGGACGTCTTTGGGCACTAAAGCAGCCTAAGTGCTTGTTTTTGTCGCCGCTTAGGAAGTTCACCTCCTGCGAAAAACACCGAGTGTAGCTGAATCAGCTGATTATTAGTTTCGTTTTTGCATTTGGAGGGCGAATGTTGAGTGTTCCACAAAAACAACGCGCGTAGGAGCACCCATGATCGCTGGCCTGGAAGTGCGACCCAAAGTGCCTAAGTGTGCTTGTTCTCCCTCGAAATGATGGAAAACTTATAAACTTCCCAAAGAATCTTGTATAAAGGACTTCTTAAGTTCGTTATGGAAATTATGCCACGTTCTGTTCTAGTTACGGTGACTTCTTCATGTCCCAATCGGTTCAAATCACAACAATAGGAAACTCAGGCCCAAAAACACTTGATGATCTCCCGTGATAACTATTGGAAGTGCAAACCCCTCGACCATCCCCCTAGGGCAAGATTTGTGCGTTCGTTCCAAGACCATAAATTGCAAATCGCTGTGGGAGACACTCTGGCCTTCCGTTCCCAAAAAGGCGCTCGATCGATTTGGGTGCATTGTTGCGCACTTTCTTTGGTCAAGACGGAAGAATGGTTCCGTGGGAAAGAAGTCTGGTACTTACCTCGCGGACACGGTATCGTCGCCTTCCCTCGAATAGGCCGGAGAATTGTTCTCGATCTCCTTGTCGGACTTTGGGTAGAAATCCTGAAAAAAACGCGACTAGAGAGACGGTAATTACGGGGATAAGGAGAGCTTGGATTCGTGAATTTTTCATCTCGAGAACTGCCCTACTTGAGAGAGATCTCTGCTATCCCGAAGACGATTATCTTCCTATCCTTAGTGTTTTACACAGTTTAAGCCCTTGAGAACGAAAGTTTGGATCCATTTGGCCTGGACACTCGGGAGGATTGTCCTTAAACGCCTCCAAGAGGTTGACTCCTGATAAATGTCCCCTTGATCATTGGCAAAAGAGATTCCCGCTTCCCCGACCCACTTTGCACCCTTTTTTGTCCCAAGAAGAAGCGCCCGCGGCGCCTGCCATGAGCGGCGCACTTTAGCCCCCAAATTAGATTATGAATGGATCTCGCGAGAGGTCCATTATGCAACAGCCGCCCGAGGACACATTTGCATATGCGCCTCTGCCGCTTACGGTTCGAACGCCGGCGACGTTCCCCGACGTCATCCACGCGCGACGACCAGAGAGCAAGCGGGAGGGACAGGGTGGACAAACAAGCAACGCTTGTCCGAAACCAGCTGGATGCTTATGGGACTCAGAGAGAAGATGAACCACTAATGCAACCCTTGAATCCAACAGACGGCTTCTTGCATACCATTCTAAGGTCCAAAAGTCAGGTGAGAGCAGATAAGAGGGAAGTGGAGCCCAAGGAATGGATTATTTAGCAAGTTAATAAAAGTGTCGTGAGCATTGTAAGATTAAAGCTTTAGTTCCTCCAAGACGCCAGTTGCCTAAACGTATACTAGACCTATCAATCTCAATTGGTACTGACAGTTGGTGTAAACCAATTTGGATCTTAAGGGATTGGCAATGATCAGTGTGGACACCAGCGCTTTGAACTCTCGGAATGGTCGTGTGTAAAGCGAAGGATTATGACCTTTATATCTTGAAAATCATAGCGGGACAAGAGAGAGAAAATGAAAGAGCGAAAACCCAAAATGGTGAAAAATTAAAATTTATGCTTTTAAATTAAAATATTTTCACTTCGGACTTACGCTTGCCTTAGGCTTCAGCTTAATCTTGATGTGTTGGTTCAAAAGTTTTGATATTTAATTTAATTTTAAGCGCTTATTCATGGTCTTTGTCGAACAGTAGTTCCCACTTATAATAGCATCCTAGGACAAGCAAGGATTGTTTCGTTTCTTCTCCTGAGTGGCTTCGCTTATGAGCACGGACGTTTAGCACTGTTTCCCTTCAACTTCCGCTTGTCTCTCGCACGAACGCCCGTGAAGTCATGTTTCCCGTTACTGGCGTTAGTCACCCCTGTGGCGTCACTCGGAAAAGAAGATGACTGGACTGGACGCGCGAAGGCGGGAAAAGGTCGAATGGGACTGGGAAAACAAGTCTTTGGCCAAGATCAAACACCATGAATCGCTGACTACCTGACTCTTGTACTCTAAGGTCCGTGGACATTCTTCTTGAGAGCGGTCTTAACAAAATATCCCCCTTTAAGGTTTTTAGGCAAATCTGCCGATGGGATTACTAAGCGTGCTGGGTTTATAAGGATTTAATGGGCCGTGATTTAAAGCCAAGGGAGGTCCACCTTCCGTTCTTACTCATTATTTCCACTTTCATACCTTTCTTGAGACATTTGGTAAAAGTCGTCCACTCGGCAGCTATTTGTCACGTTCCTCCGTGTTTTCGAGATCGACAAAACTCGATTCAGCGGTGTTTATGCGAGAGGAAATCGATTTTCCGGTGGTCTGAGTGGAAAGCACGACTTTACCATATTTCCCAGGAAGTCAAGCGTTCTCTACGCTCAACTTTGAGATTTTCAGAGAATCGAGAGAAGGCGGGAAATAACATATAGTTAGTACTTTTGTTATTCGCGATCCAGTTTTGTGCTTAGAACCGCATGCAATGTTATGGCGTGAATTCGAGCTCGGATACGGAAACTCAAATTACTCCAGGCCTCATTTGGCAAAGTGAGTCGGAGATTGGAACATTGTGGGTGGTGGCACCATCAAATGCAACGTGGCACACTGATCATAAATTATAACACCCTACTCTGACTCTGACCCCCCGCCGTCCCAGACCTCATTTATCTCTCGGCACGATTGTTTTTTGAACAAATAAGATTTGTGATAACGGCAATTTTAAGGGAGCCTCCTCGTTGTACAGGATGATACCCATGTATAAATTGTAACCATGAAACAGCACTCAAGACGCTCCAGAATCTCATCAGAATCCAGTGATTATCGATACCATAAAATTACGAATACAAATGCATCGAACGCATCTTTCACATGGAAAAAAACGGGTCAAAATTTAAGATCAGGATTTATGCCGTTCCGTTCAGAAGCCGTCCCCTTTTGTGACGGCCGTAAAGAAAGGAGTTTCCTCAGGGAAGGGAACCCCTGTCAGGGGCTATGTGCGCAAGCATTTTTTTGCGTTGTTACCATTTTTTGTGCAGGGATTGGCAAAACGAGCGGTGCAAGCTCTACAAAAAGACCACATACAGCGAATGTGAACATTTGCCTTGCAAAGCGGACAAAATTCGCACGTTCGGTGGCGGGATATATTGGGTTTATTGGGTTATATTAGGTTTATCGGGTTTAATCATTAACCAATTTGGATTTGGGCATTAGGTTTGCTCTTTAGTGGATTAATTTTGGTTCCATTGTTACCCGGGAACCATAAAAATGAATAAATCAAAATAATGTTAAAGAAAATGAAAACAAAAAAAATCACATCAGTTACAAAAGAAAAACAGCTTTATATCCTCCCTGCTGGAGGGAATGAGGCAGATTGTAGGCTCCTACCCCTTTAACGCCACTAGTGTTTTGATACACGACGCTGTTTTCGGTGACAATGTAGGGAAGCGTGCCGAGAGTCTAGACGTGGCTGAAGGACACTCTCAATGCGTCACTAATAAGGAGCAGTCGAGTGTTGTGTTTTCGAATTGCATTAAGACACTTTCCGGCTCAATTTCCAGTTCCGGCCCGTAGTAATGAGGTTTGGAGGTTGTTTGTAAAGTCGCAAAATGCAGAGAAGAGGGTGCTCCGCTGGAGAGGGTTCTCTGGCGGCGCTCTAATGAGTCTGACTTTCGGTCTTGACACGTTCTTGACGCGGCTTTTTGCCTATTCTGGCCTGGTGGTGATAAATCAGGGCTTTCGTGGAGGGAGTACTTGCCCCAGTGAGTTTCAAGTAATTATACATAGACTATTCAAGTTAGAGGTAAAAGTAGATAGGCCCAAAAGATATAAGCCTGGGTACATAAGGATAAGAACATTTAAGGCAGAAGTAGGTGATATAGATAAACTATCCAGGCGTGTGTCATATATATCGCTCCATTAGAAAAATTTCGTTTTCTTTAATTGTCATGGACTAGGAACAAAGAATGAGAAGAGATACCCTAATGTACTGCTCCTCGAGGAATGTTTTGCCGTTGTCCAGTACAGATCAATCCGGCCACTTTCTTACCCTCTCTCCAGTCCCCTGGGGACCCTCTTTCTCCCTACTTCGATGCCATTTTTCACAACACCAAAATGTCACACAAATTGCAATTCGATTTGGTTTTAGAAGAGCATCTCGACATGTAATGACAATCTGCCGACGGACGATCTAAGGAAGATGAAGTCAGGATGAAAGACATATAGGCATATAGGGAAGAGCAATGCAAGAAGAATGACAAAATCATCCCACTTTTTCCCTCAAAGGCTCTTTAGATTCTAAGCAATCCACTCAAGAGACTTACCACTACATCGGACCTCTGATCGGGGTGCAGAGGCGAGGCAGAGACCGTCACCAGGACCACGAATAAGCAGAAAGGAATATCCGGGAAAGGCCTGTAGGGGCGCCGCGCGTCGGCCTTCGTCCCAGCCTTCATCTGGACATCGGAGACGAAGAGCCGCTTCTGAAAGAGGCGCGAAATCGGAGAAGCGCCAGAGGGGTTCGAGTGTCACTGGAGATCTTCGTTTTGCCGCGCCGAACGGTTCTTTTCGCCTTTTTTAGCCACGCCATTAGCTCAGGCTCGGTGAACACCCCCGAGTGACGCGAAGAGGTGGGCGACAGGCGATGACACGCGCGTATATCACCGAAAACCGGAGCCCCATCCATCCTCGGCCTCGGGGACGCGTCTTGGCAACTCTTGGCCCGCGCGCCCCTAAGACATTATCATAAATTTGGACGACGTTCATCATCGGCCAAACACGTGGCGCGCAGTCGGCCGAGTGCGGAAGATTTGTCGCCTCCGAGGCGCCCGAACGACTCTCGCGAGAATCCTCCCCCGACGGCGGAGGAGGGGGCGGCGCCTGGCTGCAAGCGCGCCGACAGGCTAATTCGGGCGTTCGAGGCGAGGCTAATTAATGCGGAGTGAAAGGACGATGGACTCCGGTGACAGCAGATTCGCGGAAGGAGGTCATTGGGATCAGGGATGGGTTTCGGGTACTCGGATTCCTAGGAGTTGTGGCCCTGGTCGGGCAAAACAAGAAGCGGTCACTAGGTTGTGCCTAAGGGAACAGGGTTGCTCAGGAAGAGAAGCCTACGGCGCCTTGGGAAGAAAGAAGAAAGCCTTGGAAATTACTTGAGCTCGGATCTGTGAGCTTTTGAGTTGAGTCAAATCGAGAGCATTAAGGAACTGAAACAAAACAAGAAATGCTCAGCTGGGCCCAAGACCGTTGAAGAGGCTCAGGTGCCCAGGCCATGCTGCCCTTTTTACTCAAACGTCGTCTTCTGCGCCCCAAGGACCTCCAGAAGGTCTAGACTCATCCGAGTGCACTGGACTTGCCTTCCGCTCTTCCTCCTTGGTCAAATTTGGGTTCCCTTGGGCGTTGTCATCACTGTGGGTTTTCATCTTTGGCGTTGTTCGTTTAGATGCACTTCATTCGCTAATTTCAGTCTTCCACTCGATATCATCTTGGGAAGAATGGGCCAGAGGGTTAATCCATGGCGATCAAGAACCAAATGACTGATCCATCCACATAGAAAGGAAGTGGGAAACAGAGAAGAGAATTGCCTTACATATTACCCTCATGTACATCTTCACAGAGCGTTCCTCACGTGATCTCGTGGTGTAGTGGTTATCACATCTGTCTAACACACAGAAGGCCGGCGGTTCGAGCCCGCCCGAGATCAAATATTTTTTTCTCTGCCATTTTCCACGTTTTATAATGTTTTTCCCTTAAATTTATGTTAGACTATTTTAGTTTTGGGCTGAGTCATCGCACACCTTATCCTGCCAGGGTGCAGCAGTGAAAAACACCAAGTTGTGGTTATATGGGTCCTTCATTGCATAGACGCCACCTACCGTACTATTCAGCCTATCTAGCACTACCAATTCATACGAAACCATCTTTAAGCCAACTGAAGGGACCAGGGTGAGTAGACCAGGTCAAAAGACAATGCGGAGAATTTTGGTGATCAAAGCCCTAGAAGTACAATCTCCAACTCTGCAAAGGCACTATCCATCTTACTAAGCACGTACCATCGATCCGGGTACCCCGCAATCCGCCCACGAGCAGGCTTAACCCGCTGGGGATCCATCGCGCGTCAGTCAGGGAGTGTCACTCTCGGCACTCAAGTCCGTCGCTTTTGGCGGCCAAATCAAAAATGCATTCATCAGCACTTCAGTTCCTTATCGTCTTCGGGAAAGTGCAGACGGAGGACGAATCCGCGAACTCGTCGCCTAGTGCATCCGGACCGAATTACGCACTCAAAACATGTGGGAACATAACTTTTATGGATCGAGTATGTGCCGATTTGGAGAACTCGACGCGGAACGACGGCCTCGAGAGCGAAGACCGCCTGGCGTTCCCACTTCCGTGAGAACCTCGTCAAGAGGGTTCAGGTAGCCAAAAGACTCATAATACAAGGGCAATGGGATCCCATTAGGAAGGTAATTACGAAGGAATGACATCCATCGGGGCGACCGTTGGCCTATCGGGTGCTCTTTTTCGCTTCGGGACTCCATTAGAAGAGGGTCTTTAGAGTAGGCTCTTAAAATTACAAGGTGGGCTACCTCAGTGGTTGTGTGGAAGACGGATCAAGGGGAACATGTAAAATGGTCCAAATGTTTATCAACAAATGGATTAGTTGAATCCTGTGAACAAAAGAATAACAACTAACGCGGAACGTTTCCGGGTGTCCCGCGGCGATCCAATCTGAAGTTTGGTGGTTATGAAAGGCATTGGTATACGTAGTACGAAATGCTATGCTAACTCAAAACAAGTGAATTGTCGTGAGACGCTGGGAAAGGTTCCCTTGTAAGCGCCACAATGTTTAGAAACTCCTACAGCTTCCTAGAACGCTAATACAATAGGACCAACAATTGAAAACAATGGCCTGGAATTAACGGAGGCAACAAGGAGCAAGGAACGATTAGGACGGCTTCTCCAGTGATTCGGATGGAAGAACATTGAACTTATAACTCGGATTGGCGAGATATAAGTGCCAAATTACAGAAGATATAACTCAAATACGAATTTAGATGCCCGTCAAAGTCAAGGAAAGGATGCATCATGAATAAATTCTTTTCCGTTCTAGACGACAACGTTCTATCTGCTAGACCAGACAAGTAGGAGTCTAGACAAAGTTCAAAACGGTCATGTCTGTTCTAAATACTTCAAAGTTCTTATGTGCCTCTCAAGAGGATTGGCATTGAACAAAACAGATTTTTAACCGGTAAACCTGGGTCAATAGTCTCTCAAGATTCCAGTGTTTGGATTGTATCTCAGCGGCCTCATTTTGTGGGTCTCATCCAAGCATTCTAAGAAGCCAGCTTCTCAGGTCAATTTTAGACGTTCTCGTGAGTATTTGTCAAAACGCCCTAAAGGCTTTTGACAGAGCAAAATGTGAATATATTTGATAAGTACTTGCACTGCTTAGAGGGTCCTTCACAACCTGAACTGCTGTCCAGCTAGCCTTGTCCACTTCATTGCTCACCCAATTGCAAACTGACCCTCTTTGGCCTTACGTGTATTTCCTGTCCGTTATTTTTAGAGCGCTAATCAACTCCCGGCGAATCTAGATTGATGTGCGGGCAGATAGAGCGGAAGACCTTTAGGCCCGTGGCTCATCAGGCATTCAAATATGATTCCGGGTCCGGTTGCACAAAATCGCATTTTAATGCGAAACACGATGCGCCCGGAGATTGGCCTAGCGGGGAAAGTCGATCTCCGATGTTTGGGCGAAAACATGGATGGAATGTTTGGCGCGCCATAAACATCCCAGAGGACCGCGCGTTCTCTGAGGAGGCGGGGATCACTCGCATGCATACCTGACATTAAGATCTGCATCGGCGCTCTTGAATAATGATCGGTGCAAAGGCTCATAGTTGGAACGCCCACGATCGGATAAGGAAGTAATGAGAGGGCATAGATTGCTTTGCAATTCTCTTAAGGGTTTGAGATAGACGATGGCCTAAAGGTTACAACACCACAATACCTTCACCTGTCCGACGCTACTTATTTAGAATGTCGTACGAGCCTCGGCCCGTACGATTCCTGGTAGAATCATCCCAACAAAAAAGTTGATTTGGAGCTCCAAGAGATGCGTCCCGATTTTCATTACGGGACGGTTTCGGAACCGATTCGGGTCGTTACACATCTCTGGAAGCACCTACTGAAAAATATGACCCGATTGATTATATTGCTGCATACAGGCGCCATAAGGCTTACAAGTGTCAACTCAAGTTACGACACACTAAACACTAAAGGTTTTGCAGGCTAGGGTAAAGTTATCCCAGGCCTATATCGCTGTATAATACGATTATTAGCCTATAACTCGCAAAGAACACACATCATATGGTGAGTTACTACGCTCTTCCTACCACCCTAGCCTAAATGCGTCAATTAATGTAGAAAAGTGGACATTGTTGCTTCCACGCATCCTTCTAATATTGCCAAAAAGAGACGTATAAAGGCTCTGCAGGTCGCCATGGTGGAAGGAAACGTCGAATCTGCTGCTATGACTACCTGATGATGTTTGTGGCTTTTACTACACAAGGACATTTCCGCTTTCGTGGACATTGTAACACTAAAGGTACTTTTAGTTTTGTTTTGTCACACGTTGTGTATACACGCCATATGTTCCAACACATGATTCAAGATCCTCATGAGCGTCTTGCAAACAGGAAGTATCCCATCGTTTTTGTTCACTTAAAAAATCTTTGGACTAAAAAGAACCGTCCTTTCAAGAGGATGACAGCAAGCGTACGCGAAGAGCTCTTCTTTCAAGCGCATGTTTTGCAGGAAATTGACGGGAAATTGCCCACGCGCTTCTTTGGCGCTCGACACAAAAAGTTCACAATTCCTCGCTTGGGAAATGTGACTTCTGCTTGCTTAGTTTTTAGGGGCTTTTTCGACGCTTATAAAAATTTAATTTTGGATTTGGAGGTTATATGGTATTGGATCAAGAAGAGAGCTTCAGTAGTTCTTAGGTTACGACTTCTGAGAGCGGAACTAAACCTCCGATATTTTGAAATACGTTTATTAAGGCTCTTAAAGTATCTTAAATTATGCAGTAACATAACATAAACTGCATAAGTTTGGAAAGTGTGGGTTTAATAGGGCTCGATTGCATTTATTTATGGACAGGAAGGACATTCGTCCACTATTCCCGCGCGGAAGAAGCACGTTGAGGGCGAACACTAGTAGATTTCAACCGTTTTTCACCTTAGGAATTCAGACCAATTGACATCGGCAAAGGCAGGAGGACAGTTAACTCCAAATCGCCCAGCATCCTGCAAGAAACGTCGCTCTAGGAACCCTTCCTAAGTGCAATACGGCGGCTCAATTGGAAGGTGAAAATTTTATAGGAATAATGATTACCGGATCACTAAATTAGAAGTCTTAATTTAAGTCCGAATTTGGGACCTAACCAGGTGAAGAAGTCAGTCTTCATGAGATGTATTGAGTCCAAGAAGAGCTATTTATCCTAAATTCACGCAAAGAACAATATCAAACCTCTAGTCACGAAATAGCCCAAGGGTAGATGCCTTTAAGTAGGTATTCACAATGGCCACCCCAAGAAGAACTCTTTGTGGAAAGGACAAACAGAAGAAGGCATGCGAGATTAAGCGAAACGAATCGGCCGAGGGTCGTGGGTCGCCTCCTAATGAAATGGTGTTTTACATAGAGCTCCTCCCAGGGAGTCATCGCGCATCATCCGAGGCTGGCGGCGCAAAAAAAGTGTGACGAATGTTGCGAACCCTCCGAGACCAGGCCATCCGTCAGGGAGCGTGTTTTCTCCACGTTGTCCATCTCATAAAGACGAATTGGGATTCGTGCAGCGCGCTTCGAAGGATGAATGACAACTCGGGCGCTGCAGAGCCAATTGCCTCCACTTCCACCGGAATGTCAGAAATTGGAATTGACGTAATTGAGCCCCAATTTGGAAGACGCCCCCTCCTCTACTTGACAGTTGTGAAGCTTCTTAGATGAGGTGAGGCCTTGAGGCAGATCAAGAGCCTCTCCCAGAAGAGGAGGCCTGAATTAACGATGTGGGAAAGGCTTCTTGGCAATCTATCATCTCTGTCCGGTGGCGACACAACAGGAGTCATGGCGGTGACTTCGTCGCGTTAACGAGGCCTTCGCTGAATTGAGATGGCGGACCGAAGAAGGACTTTCCTGAATTCCCGAGAAGCTCATTTGCATTAGACGTCAAACTAACGATTTCTACTTTCATAATCTGATGAAATGAGCTATCCTGGGTCCCGGCACGATCGGATTGGCTAGTCAATTCTTCTAATAACTGCATTTCGAGGCAAAATGATGGATTATTGCACTTCTTACTTTGTTAGATCTCCTTGCCAATTGGGCCCTAAAAGTTAGGATCACAGGTTGAAAGCATTGGCTGGTCAGTACAATCGTGTCGGGACCCAACTGACTGTATTACCGGTTGCTATGCATGCCTAGTGTGGCTCTTTTCTTGATCTATCATCTATGTAAATCTCTGTCTCCTTTAAGGCCCTTATTTAGGGTTTAACCACTCTAAAATCTTAAAGCTCTAGCACTTAGCATCTGCCTACGGTAGCCCATATCCGTTCCCCATCGGACCAAGGGCGCACGGGACCCTCGGATGACAGATGGCGGCCCGTAAAGTCGGGGTTCATTTCGGTGCCCCTAAGGTGACAATTTGGATAATCGTCCATATTTTCGTGGATTTCGGGCGCTGCGGGACCGCGATTAAAAACACAAAGGTCGAGAGCTAATTTCGCGCGGAGTTCGAGAAAACAAAAAACGCGCAATTAGTTCCTAGAGGAGCGGAGGGGGCGATTTGCGTTTTTGCGAATCGGAAATGGAAACAATCGATGGGTCGGCTATATCCGAGTTCCCCCGACGACTCATGAGGGCGCCCAATCCGTCTTCTGACGCCTACTTGACGCAAAAACACTTCAGCGCCGAAGAACGGGATCAGGGATCGATGTGGAACGCTGTTCTCTGGATAAAAGACGGGAATCAGTGAACTTCAACAGTTCGGTCAAGGGCGTCTTGGTCATGCAGGTCCTAGGGCTTTCTCATCATACTAATCAGTGTTCAGAAATAAGTCCATAAAGAGAAGTCCAAAGCCCTTTAAAATGGTGTCCTTTGATCGACAGTTCATCGCACGATGAGTCCGCACTTCCACCGGGCCGCTTAAATATCACATTCATTACCATATGATCGGTTAAATACAAGGGCCTTTGTACCACTGGTTTATTTCCCCCGAGCACATAAGAAAGGAGCGCAAATGTAAGTCAATGGAGCAGCGCAATGGAGCAGTGGTTTGAATCTGCAGATAGATTGCCAGCCTAGGAATTGAAGAAATGAGTTCGTAAACCGTCAAAATCTGCTACCACCCGTAGATTCCACGCGCATCAGCACTACGAAGAAAAAAAAACATTAAAAAATTTTAAAAATTAGAAAAAACCCTTAAGAACGCCCTAAATCCCGTCCCCCTGCCACAACCGCCTAAATCGACGGCCAATGACGGTACCCATGCTCCTTGAGCGCACAACGACCACGACGTTGTAAACGCTGCAGAAATGAAAAACGTCAAACACGGCCTATTTGCACAAAACAAACAATTTCCGAGCACGAAGAAGGCGCGCGCGTGGCGTGGCCCGGGGTCCTCGACGCCCTCGAGGGTGTTTGGCCACTTCGGTCGAGATGAACCCCGCGGGGGGAGGCGCCTCCCGCTCGCACGTCTTAATGGCATTAAGCGCGAACTGCAGGCGGGCGCGAGTCGTGGATACGGACCCTTATGGGGTGATCTAGAGGGTCCGTTTCAGCGCAGAATGGCCGGAAATTGATTAGGAATGTGGGTCAGGCGCCTGGACATGAGTTAAAGTCGCCCGATTTGCTGTTGGACGGTGCTGTAGAACTAACAAAACCTTTCCTAACTAGTAAAATAGCCTTTGATCCTTTGTATTAAGGCATCGATAGATGCTTTGATATATAGAGATGGTAAATTCTCACACTTTTTTGCACTCTTTTTTTTCTTTTGATTTACTTAATATTTTCTTTAATAATAGTAGATTTACTGGGGATGAACAGGAATCAAAAGCAATTAGAAAGGATGCAAAAATTGAACGAAAAACGAGTATGAGAATTTACCATCTCAAAAAATGACTTTTGTAACCCAAAGAATGTGAACGATTGCAGCACACCCTAACGTATCGCTATCCGGCACCCTTCAGCGCCAAAGCGTTCAACGCCTGTGCCATTCTTGAGTGTAGGCACTAGGCATACAAATGGCAGAGGTGCCAAGAACGGAAAGCGTTGTAGGTGAAATGATACACATTCTCTGATAGTGGAGTAGAGGAGTAGCTCCAGTAGAGGAGTACGTTCTACCTATTTGCACATGTTGGGGATACGATACAGTACCTGTAGCGAGACCACTTGTTCCATAAAAAATAAAGCCATTAAGAGTTCAAAGTGGCCCTTTTCGATAACCCTATTTCCGGCCCCCCAGAAAAGCAGAGTCCGGGTGGTGGGTGGCCTCTGAGTACGTGCGGCGTCGGGGGAGTGCTCGGCTGACGGACGGTCACAATTGGCTCAATCGCCGGCTTGAGGAACCGAGGAATCCCTTGCCACCCAACAAGGAACAAGCAGCAGATTGTTTATTTGTGTGTGCAGACGTCAAATGGGCAGCCGTGACGCAGAAGCCTAGAAAACACAAAGGAGGCTTTAAAACATGAAAGGAAAGGCGAAGACGCATGCTGAGAGGAAGGTGTTGCCTCAGTCGCCACGTGGCTAGATTGGCCTGGAATAGATTCCTGGAAAGCCGCGTTTCCTGTTCGAAAAACAGAAAAAACAAGGACTGAACAATTGGTCCCCTTCCTTGTGTCCCCAAAAGTTAAACATCGAGGCATAAAAACAATACTTACTACGACAGCCCAATTGTTTCGAGCGGAACCTTGCCAGGAACTAGAGTAGGGCGCTTGAGATGTAGCAGTTATGACTCTCCGGGTGGCACTACGTCCTTAAGACTAAACCCTCGTAAGGAGCCAGAACAAGTCAGAGCTCAGGTAGATTCACAAACAAAAGAAATGGACCAGCCGCGACTTATCACTTCCGCCATCCCATTCTGCAAAGTATATCTTTACTACGGTCGATGGACATGTGCAACATCTTCCACATCTGCTCGGCACATGAATCCACTTCACTCACAGTTAGCCGCCTAAGAACGGAAGTGCTTTTCGAAAGGGTGGCATTGAGGAGATGGCTAGAACCACAGAAAGATATCCCATATTGATAGATTAGATTGTCTGATTTACTGAAGGTTGACAGGAACTACATAAAGATGCAGAGACTCGCTGTCAGCTTGACCAAAGGTCAAACAAAACCACAGCCACTGGATAGCAACACACCTCTCCTTCAGGTCAGTATCACCACGAATCCACCCGGCAATGATGTAAACTCTGGGTCTAAAATACTAGACGTGCCAGGAAACGAGACGTCTTTTCAAGTGTCTTCGGAAAAGGTCCATTGAGGTGACCATGCCATTGAGCTATCAAGAGAGGGTTATATATCAAAGAGTCCCAATCGACGCCGGAAATCACGCGAGTCCGGAACCCGATCTTCCTCAACGTGGGAAGAGAGCACGAGGTGCTTGATGCATACTTTAGCATATTTAAAAGAAGTAATGTTTAAAAACCATCTGTTGTAGAGCTGTAGAAGATGGAGTTCGAATAAATTCCGTTTAAAAATTAAACGAACTATGAAGACAATTTGGGCTGCTTCTTTTTCGGTGCTTTTTAAGGTTAGCATAGGCATTGCGCATAACTTTAACGAAATGTCCGTTTGATAAAATAACCGGACATCAAACGGATCATATCCACATTGTAGTAGGAAAAGGAGCTCAAGGAGGGCTGGCTTTGTCAACCCAGAAGGATTTCATATTTCCTCCAGATTATCCGATACACATGTCGTACGTAGTGGTACACGTGTCACCATCTAAAACCCTAGACAGAGACGGAAACGAGACGTCTCTCCAGATTGACTCCGGAACAGGCGTTACAGGCCTCCAAAGAAGAAGGAAATGACGCGAGGAACCCTATCGCGAGTCGACGTGGCGCCACCTCCGGAACTCGCAATAAACTCGCGCCTGTTTATGCGGCGGAGACGCGCAATAAACGCCGAAGAGCGGCGCTTGTAAGCGGCGAAATCAGCGGAGACGTCCAAAAACCTCCGCCGTAATGAGCTCGCGCGCGACAAGTCATTCCGATTACGGTCCCCGGGGATATAATTTGGAAGCAAAAAACAGAAACCTCGGCTTGGAGGAGGGCGCGAGCAGAGAACGTCATCCACTTCAGGAGGAGACGTGGGAGGCCACAGCAGTTGAATGTGAGTGATCTTCTACTCCAGGAAACATTAGGCGAGATATATAGGATAAAGTAGCTTTATTTAGCTTAGAATATCAGCGTAACATAATTTCTAGCTAGAGGATATCAAAATTTTTGGAATTTATGGCTTGTTTGATGATATTTCGCGCTCGCTTTCCATGCTTGTTTTCGATTCTGGACCTTACCTTCATCGAAGTACCTTGATATCCAAAATATTCTGAAAAGATAACCAGAAAATCCGAACCCAAGATCCAGCAGCTCCAATAAGACCCTTAAGACGTTCTTGCTTTGGAAAATCAATTTAATCATCGAGATTTGCACCCTAGCCTCTCAAGAAGCACAGCAAAGAAAGGACGCAAAACATAAATATAAAATGCCGTTAAACTACCCATAAATTCCAAAGATTTTAAAACCCAAAAGTCAACTTTAGTGCCAAAGCCTCCCACTGGGGTTGTTTGTGAGTGCTTCTTCCTGGAAGCACGTCAACTGTTGTCCCAAGTGCTTTGGAGTCCCGAAAGTTGTGTCCTTTACGACAGAAGTAGTTCCGGAGTTACGCGCGGAAAACAAAGCAGATGAAGAAGGTGTAATTGTGGCGACAGCATTCGGAAGCCGCAAAACATTCAATTTTCAAGGGCTGTTTGGAGATGGGAATAGAATTCAAGTGTTTTTGAGCTAAGAATATCGTCAAGTAGGATCACTCAGTTTGTAATCCTTTATTGGACATCAGCACGGATCGTAGGCGGCAGTGGTTACCTTTTAGCACCTCTAGGTATGATCGTAAATGTAAGGTTAAGGTAATTGCATAAGAGCACGCAGTTCTCGGAGCAGTTTGATTTGAATTGTCTTAGAGCACGACAGGCGAGGTCATTCAGTTAAGCAGCTCGTAAAAAGGCGATAAAGTCTCTGCTAAAATCTCGGAGAACGTTTCGAGATAAAAACACCGGAGAACACCGTTTGCACACCCCAAACAAATATATACCCAAACAACTTGTTGTTGTATACCCATGGTGACAATTAACATGTGATACACATCCGCCCAGTACTCGGACTCCTGCTTCTGGACGAGGTTTCAAGCGTCGATATTAGGCTGCAGAATGGACTCAAGGACTGCTCAGGAAACAACGCTCAGGACTCCACCAGTCGGTTATCCTACAGTGAAGAAGCCTCTAGGTCGACCATGCTCTAGATAGACTGAATGGACTGAATGAAAAATGTGATCACAGTTATGATTCTTAAGGCTCGTACAATGTTTCGGATCACATCACTTTGATTGTTGTGGAACATTGTTCGTAGATCGTTGCGGGACTTTGCTGAAAGTGATTTGATTCAAGGCTATGTACGAGTCTTTAGAAGATGCGAAGATGCTCAGAAGAGTGGAAGACTTTACCAAGATCACCGATCACCGCCGTAGCCGCCATTCTAAGGAAACGTAGATCCGACGAGTTCTTCTATTCTCGCGAGCGTCTTCAAATTTGCAGATGCACAAAGGTTTGACGAAGGTAAAATAGCTGTGGTGGTTCCGCACAGAACTAACGAGGGGGGTATGTGAACTGTCCCCCTCGGATCCGGGTGACACG